>PVKA01006817.1:0-81321 GCA_004027165.1 Ctenomys sociabilis | reverse complement strand
TTTTTTTTTTTTTTTTTTTTTTTTTTTTTTTTTTTTTTTTTTTTTTTTTTATGTCTTTTTTGAGACAGGGTCTCACTGTGCAGTTCAGGCTGGCCTTAAGCTCACTTTGTAGCTCAGGCTGGTCTCGAACTCACAACAATCCTCCTGCCTCAGCCTCCCGAGTGCTGGGATTACAGGCATGCGCCACCACGCCCGGCAGTTTTCACACTTTAGCACTTAATTAAAGATTTTCATCTTTAGTATCTGTTGTCCAAACAGTGTTTTATAAACAAATATCAGTATCAAACTGGCTACAATATTTGTTGTGTATGGGAGGTACTGGGACAGAAATCAGGGCTTCATGAATGCTAGGCAAGCATTCGACTGCTGAGCTACATGTTTCAGCCCTTTCTAAATTGCCCAGGCTGGCTTTGAACAGGTGAGTTTTCTGCCTCAGGCTTCTGAGTAACTGGGATTAGGTGTGGTACCATCACATATGGCCATAAAATGCTTGATTTACCCTGAGACTCTCTTCCTTCCCTGTATATACTCTGAGAATGTCCTCATGTATTGTCCAGTACAGCAACCAAATCCCATCACAATTTACTGTTTCATGTTTACCCACGTCTCCTTACCTGATGTTTTTCATTGCTTCTAATATGCAAGACAGTACTCATTAAGGACTCTGCCTTTGGCTCTTATTATTTCATTAGCTTGGAATATCTTTGTGATTTTAACTTGCCAAAATTGTAAACGCATTTAAGCCCAGTTTAAACATTACTTCCTTTGTGAAACACTCCCACTTTTTGTTCTATGTGTTCTATAAAAGTCAGTGCATAGCTGGGCATGGTGACATATACTTGTAATCCCAACACTCAGAAGGCTGAGATAGGAGGATCCCTGAGAATACAAGGCAAGACTGGGCTACACAGTGAGCCCAAGGCTAACCTGAACTATATAGGAAGACCCTGTGTCAAAAAAACTCCCCCACACCAGAAAACAAAACCAAGCATTGCAAAAGTTAGTTCATGGGCGAGGCAGGAGGATCTTGAGCTTAAGTCTACACTGGGACACTTAGCAACTTAGACTCTCTCAAAAAGAAAAAAATTGTAGGAACCAAGATTTGGCAGAGTGGGGTAAGTGGGAACCTTCAGAAATGGTGACTTCCTGGACTACTTAAAAAAAAAAATCAATAAATCAAAAATGATCTGAGTTTCTGACATGGATTAAAGTAGAATAAAGGCTTAAAAGAAATAAGGTAACAATTAATCATCACTGGAGTACGGTTTTCAGGAGTCCATGTAAAACCAGTTTATTTCTTGCATCCAAGGAAAATTTTAGCTGTTCAATTATCTGAATCAGATTTTTCCTCTACAGTTTGAGAGATTTTTATCAGGGCCAGAAACTTGCATATCGTCTCTGCCAAAAGAAAATTGTGGCAACAAACTGTAACACTCTGAAAAGTGAATTTTAGAGTTTAATTGAATTTGAATTTACTGGGTACAAACAATCTTTTTTCTGAAAAACACTTGGTAATACACCTATTTAAATAAATACCTATTTGTATCGTAATTTTTAAAGAAATATTTTATTTATTCAGTACAAGGCCTTGCTACGCAGCTTGGACTCATAGTGATCCTCCTGTCTCAGCCTCCCCAGCAGTGGGATTACAGGCATGCGCCACTATGCCTGGTTTTGGTGGCTGACACAGTGGCACAGCATACAGTACCGGGGATCAAATGTGAGTCCTTGTGCTTGCCAGGCAGGCACTTAGGCTGCTGAGCTATCTTCTAACCCATCCCATGTGTCATAACTTCAAGAGCTTTCTGGTAAAGAAATCTGAGTATCTTTTTTTTAAATGAGATGGGGTCTGGGGAGATAGATCAGTGGCACAAGCACCTGCCTGGGAAGTGCAAGGTCTTGGATTTGATTCATAGTACTAAATAAAGTGAGACAGGGTCTTGCTCTGTAGTTCAGGCTATCTTTACACTTCTTATGTAGACTTGAACTTGTGATGATTCTCCAGCCTTGTCCTCTAGAGTGGTATTAACAGATGTCCATAATATTTAAAAACTACCCAAGTTAAGGTGTAAATGCATACACTTACACCTACATAGGTGCAGGTAAATGTTGCTACCATCTAGGTACCCATCACATGTGCAACATGATGCACGTATGATATGCAAAGATTTCCAGCTCCAGTAAGTTCTAACGACAGAGAAGAAGTCTTGGAATTGGAGCTTATTTGGCATAAACTCTGGGAATCACAATTACGTCTGCAATAGGTCATATGTAGACATTTCCTTGGGTCAAGGGGTCTCTGGATGTGCTTCTATAAGGCTTCTCCAGCTTAAAGCCTATTGACACTGACCTTATGTAACATGATCCTTTTAGTACTGTATGCATTAACAGTATAAGCTACTGGTTTTGTAACCCTGATGCAATTAATAGCTTGGGCCCCAGAATTTTTGTTGTGGGTTGCTGTCCTGTGCAGTATAGGACAAACAGCAGCATCCCTGGTCTTTGTTCAGGACATCCCAGTGAAATCCCTACTTCTTTGCGATTATCTCAACAAAAGTGAGGGAAAATTATTCCTGACTGAAATACAAGGCTGTAAGCAATCGAGACAACACAGTATATAGCATGCATTAAATTAGAAAGGGACTCAAGAGGCTGGGTTCTAATCGAACTGTCTTTTTCTCTAACTTTGGGACACTAGAGAAATGACCAAAAAGTATGAAAAGTAATAATGCTAAATCATCTATAGATTATAGATCAAATAGATGAGTCCACTTAACTTTCTTGGTGCCTTAGTTTTCTTGTTGCTGAGACAAAATATTCAGTTCAAAGTTGAGGAGAGGTCTATTTGGCTCACAGTCTGCAGGGTTTCAGGCCATAATTGGCTGGGTCCAAGGGAGGGTGGCATCACAGAGGAGAAACGCTTTGTGGCAGGCTGAAAGCAGCAAGCAACTCCACCAACCC
Organism: Ctenomys sociabilis; assembly: GCA_004027165.1. Classification (NCBI taxonomy): domain Eukaryota; kingdom Metazoa; phylum Chordata; class Mammalia; order Rodentia; family Ctenomyidae; genus Ctenomys; species Ctenomys sociabilis. Next base: position 78,360 of record PVKA01006817.1, on the reverse strand, counting down.
TCGTTGTGTCCTTCATATTTTATTCAGGCCACCTGCCCATAGGCTGGGCACTCTTGATGCTACCCAGACCTATGCCAAGCCAATCAACGACTAGTTTAGTAATCATGCACCCCAACCCCAGCATCACACATTCTAGATCCAGCCGGCTCTGCAAAACCCCACCTGAAGGAAGGAAAATCTAGACACAAATTATAAAACTTGGGCTATATATTTTTCTATTTTACAATGACAAAGTATTGGTAATGACTTTGAATTTATACTATATCTTTTTTTTTTTTTTTTCTTTTGGTCTTTTTAGTCAGGGTTTCATTATGTAGTTCACACTGCTTTGAATTCACTTTGTAGCCCAAGCTGGACTTCAACTTGCAGCGATTCTCCTGCATCAACCTGCAGAGTGCTGTGATTACAGGCATGGTCTACCATGTGTGGCTTTATAATATATCTTGGAATAACTCCCACACCCACAAAATTCAAAAATTAACAATGACAGGAGGGCCGACCAGATAGCTCAGCAGACTAAAGTGCCTGCCTAGGCGGAGCACAGTGGCGAGGGTTCGATCCCCAGTATGACTTGATAGCCACACCCCCTGAATGTGCTGAGACGATGAATGAGATTTGGTGGTGGTGTATGCCTGTAATCCCAGAGCTCGGGAAGCTGAAAACGGAATTACTATGAGTCCAATCTACCTAGTGATCCCTGGCAGACTCTGTGACCCTGTACTAAATATATTAAAAAAAAAAAAAAAAAACAAAGAAAAAAGAAGAAGGATTGAGAAAAGAAAGTCCTCAAGAGCCGAACCAACCCGCTAACACCTGTTTCCCCCTCATGCATGTGCTGGAGGAGAGGCTGAGAACTAGGGCAACTGTGCACTGCTAAGAGGCACAGAAGCCAAGAGAGCTTTAGGGAATCCCTTGGTAGTAGATAGATAAAACCTGGAGCCTAGGACTGCCCAGCAATCAGAATTCAGAGGCCCTGACCCCAAGGAGAAGCAGAGGAACAGTGAGGTAAGCAGAGGTATCTACAGATTTGTCAGATAGCAGGACAAGAGGCTGTGATACCAAGCAGAAGATATCTAAAAGGCAGTGTGTGTGTGTGTGTGTGTGTGTGTGTGTGTGTGTGTTTAATGTACAGGGTCTCATTATGCAGTTCAGACTCAGTGATCTTTCTGTTTTCAGCCTCCAAAGCACTGGGATTACAGGTGTGCGCTACCACACCCAGACTCAGTGGCTGGCTCAGTGTGCCCAAGGTTGGGGCTGGCGCTACACGTGGCGCCAGGGATTGAAAAGATCCCTGTGCTTGCCTAAGTAGGGTAGTCGTGTTTACATAGTTATATGTATGATGCTAAAGAGATAAAAATTTGAGTTTAGAAACCAATAAAGAGTAGAGACCTTAGGGTCTTAGATGAGATTTCACAAAGTCTATGGTATAGAAGTCGGAGCAAAATAGACGTAGACCAAAACTTATAAAAACTGCCATCCCCCCAAAACCAAATCGACAACCAGTGTGGAGAGCTGCGTGTTGCCGCGCCCAACGTGGGGCTGGCTTCCGCCTTCCACCCTTTCCGGGGTGAGTGCTCTCCTCGCTGTTCATTGCCATATATGGTTAAGACAAAAGGCACTAGTGTGCTTCCGCATAGATGGGCCTATCATCAAAGGCCAAGTGTCAAACTAGGATTGGGTCCCTGGAGGTATTTAGGAGACAGCCCGCTTGTGCTCGGGGGAGAAGAAGCAAGATTGTTCAAGGGTCCTGAATAAACTGCCGATGGAAGAGCTGGTTGTTGCGTCATCCTTGCTGGCGTGTGTGCGCGCGACAAACCAGAATCAAAAACAAAAAGCTGCCATCCAACCTTGAGATGGCTCAGTTGTTGATGGATAACTCGGGTCCTTCACCAGGCAGATAGTATCACTACAGAAACTCTGTAATTTATTATGGACAATGTATAGTACTTGATAAAAAAAAAATATCAGGCGAAGCAAAGACAACTCCCCAAAGAAATAAGAAAGAAGTCCTCCAGAGTCTAAGTGATTGTAGTTTTCAGACAAGAAATTTATTACCATTGTGATTAAATGTTAAAAAATAGAGGTACAGGTAGAGACATTATAGAAAACTGAATTAATAAAAAGCAATCAAATTATTTAGAAAATGAAAAATATGACTGAGATAAAGAACTAAACAGATGTTTCAAAATGTAGACTTGACGGGGCTGGGGAGATGGCTCAGTGGAATAAGTGCTTCCCTGGCAAGCACAAGGGCCTTAGTTCAATCCCCGGCTCTGAAAAAAAAAAAAAAAAAAAAAAAAAAAAAGAGGAGGGATCAAAATGTAGACTTGACAAAGCAGAGAGAAAATTGGTGATGTAAATGCCACGTCAGTACAAAAAAGGTTAAAGCCTGAGGAGGAAAATACAGGAAGAACATTTGTATGTTCTTTCTTTATACAGGATACAGTGAAAAAGCCTAATGCATATATAATTGTAATCTTGATTGGAAGAGGAAGATCCAGGATCTTAATGACACAATGAGACAATGACACAATTTTTCAAAACTAATGAGCACTATCAACCACAGATTTAGCAAGCACTGAAACTCCAGCAGCAAAAAGGTACAGAAACTGTAATTTAAACAAAAATTAAAGTTGAATAAAAATTCTAGCTGGGCAGGGTGGCGCATGCCTGCCATCCTAGCACTTAGGAGGCTGAGGCAGGAGGAGCCCCGTGACTTGGCAGCCATACTGACTTATACAGCAAGACCTTGTCTCAAAAAAACAAAACCAATCAACCAATTAATCAAACAAGTAAATATTTTATAAAGTACTTAGAAAAACTCCAAATATTATATTAAAGGACCCAGAACAACAGACAGCTGATTACTCAACAGAATCAAGAAAATCCAAAAGATAGAAGAAACACATTTGCGAAAAGCTCAAAAAGTTTAACTTCCAACCTATAGTTGTATATTCATTGAAGGAAAAAAAAAAAAATCAAGTGCATGCATATGTGTACCCGAAAGAATGCATGCAGTAAGTGAGATACAAAATGAAGCTGTGTAGGCAGCAGAACAATGATTAAAAATGAAAATACAAAAATGCAAGGGGAAAAGAAAAGCAAGGGAAGGAGTAAATTTGAATAAAAAAATCTTTTCTCACAAGATTTAAAAAATATATTTAGAATTAAGAAGATTGGCGATATAAGGCTAAAAGACTCAAATGGGATTAAAATGTTCTGAGATTCTACCATTAGATTAGAAATAGCAAAAGCTTCAATGCATGGGGCTTGGGTATAGCTCAGTGGTAGACTGCATGCCTAGTATAAACAAGGAAGGCCCTGGGTTCAGTCTCTGGCACTTCTCCCAGAGGGATAGCATAGTGACTTTAATATGCCATGAACATATTTTGTACTCAGAGCAAAAATAAAGGATATTTAACTGAAAGCTAACAGAGAAAAACAGATGAAGAGAAAATACTTGATCTATTTAAAATAAGTAAGAACAAAGATAAACTTTTTTTTTGTGGTACCTGGGATTGAACTCAGGACCCTGAGCTTGCCCTGCGGGCTCTTATTCTACTGAGCTATCTGCCTGGCTCAAAGATAAACTTCCAAGAGAAATAGAAGAAAAGAATAAGATGTAAGAAAAAGATAAAAAACATATAGATGGTTACGATGAATTAAACAACTCTGCCAATTACAAAAAAAAAAAAAATCCTAAATTTACTGAATGAAATGGAAAAAGATATCATGAAGATAGTAACTGGTAGAAACCTGGCATTGTTACAATAACAAAATATGTCACAGATATTAGGATAAGATATATCATTAAAGATAAAGAAGGATCTTTCATAGTAATAAAAGTCTCAATACATCAGGAAGATATCAGAATTCTAAATTTATACTCACATAGCAACCTAGTTTCAAAATACAAAAAAGCAAAATCTAATAAAGCAACAAGGAGAAATATACGGTTCCAAGCATAGCAGGATACTTTAATATACTTCTCTCAATATCTGCTATAAGGAAGGTAGCCATTATATGCTATAAATGTGTACCAAAACAAAACTAAAAGGAAAAAAAAAAACCCCAAACCAACAAACAAAGGGGAAATAGATGGTTAGAGGAGGAGGGGAGAGGTAGAGGGGATGAGAAAAGGAATTATAATGTTACGCAAGCTGAGTGTGGTAGTGCACACCTGTAAGCCCAGCACTCAGAAGGCTGAGGAAGGAGAACTACCAGAAGTTTTTTTTTTTTTTTTGTCTTTTTGAGACAGGGTCTCACTATGCAGTTCAGGCTGGCCTTAAGCTCACTTTGTAGCTCAGGCTGGTCTTGAACTCACAACAATCCTCCTGCCTCAGCCTCCCGAGTGCTGGGATTACAGGCATGCGCCACCACGCCCGGCTAGAACTACCAGAAGTTTGAGGTCAACCTGGGCTACATAGGTAAATGAAGGCCTGCTTGAACTATACAGTGAGACCCTATCTCAAATAACAAGACAAAAACAAAACAATAAAATGTATTAATAAAAAATAAGAATATAAATAATATGGCCAAGAAAGTTAATTTAACTGAACATATATATAAAACCATATATATATATTTTTTTTTTGGGGGGGGCTGGCTTAGCCCACCCTGAGGGTGGGGCTGGCAAGGCATATGATCAAACCATGGTCCCCTGCACCTGCCTAAACTTGCCTAAGCAGGTCTTTAGACGGCTAACCTATCTTGCCAGCCTAAGACCATATTTAACAATGTCAGACTATATATTCTTTTCTTTTCTTTTTTGCGGAACTGGGGATTGAACTCAGGTCCTTGTGCTTGCCAGGGAAGTACTTATTCTACTAAGCCATCTCCCTGGCCCGTTATATATTCTTTTCAAATGCAAAGAGAACACAAATGAAATCACCCATACAGGCAATAAGACAAAATTTTAAGAACTAAAATCACTGTGTCCTTTGACCACAGGAAATTAAGTGAACAATCAATAGCAAGAAGATAATTAAAAATTTCTAGATACTTTCAAGTTAAGTAAAAGTTTCTAAATAACTTATGGGTTAAAGAAACCTCAATGGGAATTATGAAATATTTCAGATGAAAACATGAAAATGAGATAAATAAAGACAATAAAGAAAGAAATGTTTTCTTTAGTGAATTAAAAAATATTTAAATCTTATTTTAGTTTTTTTTTTTTTTGTATTTTAGGGAAGTGTCTACAGGGTGTTCAGGGTCACTACTAGATTGGACTTGGATTGTGCCTCCCAAGTGCTGGGATTATAGGCGCAGGCCACCATGTCCAATCTCAGTCGCCGTCTCAGTGCACCCCAGGGACGGGGCTGGCAGGGCAGTATTTTATTTTAAAGAGAGGGTGTTGCTGTTTTGCCCAGGCTGAACTCAAGTAATGTTCCTGACTCTGCCTGCCAAGTAGCTAGGACTAGGCATATCTCTAGTATTGTGTCTAGCTCTTAAAAATTTTAATGTAGAAAACAAATACATAACGGAGAAAATCCAGGCCAGAGATATAGCTCAGTGGCACAGTGCCCGCCTGGCAAGTACAAGGTCATGAGTTCAATTCCTGGTACAAAAGAAAAAAAAAAAAAGAAAGAAAAAGAAAAGGAGAAAATCCACAAAAAAGAGACAGTTCTTTTTCAAAATTAGGAAAACCTCGTGATGGACATTGAGAACATATCTCCCAGGATTCTCCTGGAGCACAGTGGATGGCTGTGGGGCTGCCCAGCTGGTAGCGTTGGACCTAAGGCTTCCCAATGTCTTCTCAAAACTCTAGGTGTGCTGCAGTTTAAGTGAATGAGAATGATGGAACCCTGTACAGACTCTAGTAAAAGACTTGCACAGAAGGTTAATGACCATGCTCACAGTGCAGCTAGGGACAGGATGTTCCTGTCAGAGAATGACGGCTCCGCTGTTGGCTCAGCTGTCCTTGGTGCAGGCATAAGAACTAGGCCCTATAGTTCTAGATAGACTGTGCTGCTTGAAATTTGATAGATTTAGGGCCAGCCAAATAGTTCAGCAGATTAAAGCATCTGCTTAGGCAGACGCAGGAGCCGGGAGTTGATCCCTGGCTTGCCATGCTGGCCCTGCCCACAGGGTGCGCAGAGATGGTGTTGAGACTGATGTGGTGGCACACGCCTGTAATCCCAGAGTTTGGGGGGCTTAAAATAGAAGGATCATTACAAGTCCAATCTGTGCAGTGAGAACCTGTAGGCCCTGTACTAAACATATTTAAAAAAATTGAAAAAAATAGATTTAGGACACATAAAATGAAGTTATCTTTTTTTTTTAAATGTAGTTAGTGCAGGGTCTCCAGGGTCTCACTACGTAGATCGGATTTGTGGTGATCCTCTGAAGCTCTGCGATTACAGGCGTGCGCCACCATGCTCAGTCTCAAAATGGGGATATCTTTATAGTTGGGGATATTCTAAGATTTTCTTCAAAGGAACATCAGAAGACTAGTTATAAGGGGAAAATACTATGAATTATAGGGGCTGGGGATATTAAAATTAAGAACATGGGGCTGGGGAGATGGCTCAGTGGAATACGCACTTCCCTGGCAAGCATAAGAGCCTGAGTGCAATCCTTGGTTTGCAAAAAAAAAAAGGAAGTTTGCTTATCGAAAGACCTCATAAAGAGAGTAAAAGGCAAGCCACAGAAGAGATATCTATAATACATGCAAATGAAAAAAAAGCACTATAAATCAATAAAATACCCTCAATGTGACAATAAGACTTCACTAGGAATGTCACAGAAGATAGCCCAAAGGTATCCTGCAACGTAAGTAGGCCAGGAAAATTCTAAGCAAAATCATGAGACACTGTGATGTACTCATTAGAAAGGCTCAAATGAAAAGGATGGAAAACGGCACATGCTGCTAAAGATGTAGAGCCCCTGGAGCGCCCCTCTCAGTGCTGCTGGGAATGGGCTCTGGCGTGATCCTTTGGAAATCTGGGAGTGGAAAATGGAACTCCTTATACCCACAGCCATGGTTACGAAGTCATTTACAGTAAGGTACATAGGAGGGGAACCCTATTTATAGAAAATGTCTGATTAGAATGTGAAAGAAAATCAAGATGTAATACACACATTTAACAAATGATCCTAATTGTATCATAAATGGAGTTGCCTCAGATAATAGTATTTTCACTAGAGCTAAGGACAGAATGGCCAATGCATTTCACAAGGACGCAGTAAGCAATTCAAAACTATTTTAGACCAGATGTGGTGGCGCATGCTTGTGATCCAGCACTTGGAAGGCTGAGGTTAGGAGGATCAAAAGTTCAAGTACAGACTTGGCAAGACCTTGTCTTAAAACAAAAAGGACTGGGGTTAGCTCAGTATCACAAAAACAAACAAAAAACTATTGCTATACAATGGGAAAAAATAAGTAACTCTTTTTAGATAACACAGGCAGGATTTTCTTTTTCTTTTCTTTTCTTTCTTTCTTTTTTTGTAGTACTGAGGCCTAAACTCAGACCTTGCACTTGCCAGGCAGGTGCTTACGTGGCTGAACCCTGGAGACAGAATTTTCAATATCAGAGGAAGAAGTTATAAATAAGAAATGGCAATGGGGGCTAGAACTGTGTTGTTTGACTAAAATAAAGTATATCGTGTCTTAAAAATATGTGAGCAGGTAGATATAGAAATAGGATGGGCAGTTGCCAAGCTGCATTTGCTAGGAGAACACAGAAGCAATGACAAGGAGCAAAATCTAGTGTCCAGATCTGTGCTTTTGATGCCGTCCATTGATAAGAAGAACCAGGGCTTCCTGGAGCAGTGGTTGATTCCAGGAGTGAGGTAGGCAAAATGGACCACGAGCCTGCCACGTTCTTTGTTGCACAAAAAAGCATGGGAACAGTCAGACACCACTCTGCCTACTGGGTGGTTCCACTTCAAAACCAGGCCAAACTAACCAATAACAGCAGAAGCTGAGGTGCTGGTTACTTTCTGGGGGTAATGATTAGGATGGGGCACCAGAGGAGGCTTCTGATGTGTCACGAGTACTGTAGTCCTTGATCTAGTTGCAGTCACGCAGCTGTGTCCATGTGATCAAAAGCTGTACCAGTTTTGTATACTTATTAGACTTTAATACTGGGCCAGGGAGATGGCTCCGTGGAATAAGCACTTCCCTGGAAAGCATAAGGGCCTGAGTTCAATCCCCAGTTCTGCCAAAAAAAAAAAAAAGACTTCAATATGAACTCTCTGAGCTGTTTTATATTTTGACTATGCTAGTTGTTATAGGATAGCTTGGAAAAAAATGTTAATTTTAATATGTGTGATCTATATCTGAATATGTTTGATATCTGACTTAAAGGTCCTTCCAGAAATCAACATAATTTGCTTAAGTAGGCTGTATCTATTTTGCCCTATAGCAGGCAGTATCCTATTTGACTGAATGCTGGCAGTTGAAACAAAATCTTCTTTCAGGCCTGAGATCACTAAAACATAAACCATGCCCAAAAGATATTTTTGTTTTATTTTGGACAAGAACATGACAGTTCCACAGGTTGTCCTATATTCTTCCTGACCACAGGCTAATTAAAGGACTTTGTCTTTTGTAGTTGTAATAATAAAACAGGACAACTTAGATGTTTATAGTTATAAGTAAGATTTTTTTTTTCAAAAGAACTCATTTCTGTGAATGCCATACACAGATATTCTGAAAGGATGCTAGTTAACTTGTTTTATCCTGACTACCTCTTTAGCCTCTGCCAACAAGATCATCATTTAAAATGGGTTTGGCTGCAGTAGAGCTATCAATTTCAGAATGATTTATAGTAATATTTTGTAGCAGTAGGAATTAGAATAGTGTGCTGACATTATTCTTCCAAATACTGAGATTGTTTTGCTTGAGAGTTTGCACTTTCTAGGCCACAATTTCAGGGCTTTATGCTTACCAGAACTGCAAATCACATTGACCTTTTCTTATAGACTAATGGAGAGCATTGAGTATTTTCAGAGAACATGAAAAACTTAACTAGCAGATGAAGTAACAAGTTTCTCTAAGGACTGAGAAACACAAAGACATGTAACTTCAATACCACCACTGAGCTGTAATGAAGTGACCCATGGTACTATGATATGATTGTCACAAATTCCATGTGTCTCTCAAGCACGAGACTGTTTAATCTGTACATTGTCTACATGTGTCAAGGAGCTCTTGATACTTTTTCTTGGATCAAAAGAGAAACATCAAAGAAGAGAAGGGATGAAAGCCCAACTTCCTAATGCTTAGTTCTTGTTTCTGTAATTCCACAGGATCAGAAGCTCTGACTATGACACCCAATCACCTAACTGAATGATTCTCTTAGTGGGAAGTGAGAATGCGCCGTGTCATTATCCATTTAAGAGAAGCTTTCAGCAAGTCCACAGTTCCACACTCCTTCTCCACCCTCCCCCACTGGCCCCTGGGATGAAGCAGCTTGAGGGGAAACTGCTTCTAAGGAAGCAGCACCGAACTTAGCAAAAACTTGTTACGTAGTAGCAGTCAGTAGTCATCCGGTTAAAAATCTCTGTGACCTATTTTCTTTTTTTTTTTTTTTTTAATTTTTTATTTATTTATTACAGTGTCTCGCTACACATCACGGACTCTTTTCTTGCCGGGGGGCGGGGTCAGCTCAGCCCACCCTGGGGGAGGGGCTGGCACGGCATGTGGTGCTGGGGATCGAACCGCGGTCCCTGAGAGCTTGCCTAAGCTTGCCAAAGCAGGCGCTTTAGACCGCTGAGCTATCTTGCCAGCCCATATATTTTCTTCTTTTGTGCAAAGTTACAACTCAAACTGGCCAAGAAGAAATAGAGTAAAAAGGTATTCAGAAAAGTGTACAGTCCATTCTTTGTGGACTTGTTTCATAAAGACTATTGTGTGAAATGCTATTTTCAATTTAGAAAGCTGTTGCTTTTCCCAATTGTTACTGATGTATTTGGCATGAAATTTAGAAAAAAATTAACTGTCTGTCTGTCTGTCTGTCTGTCTGTCTGTCTGTCTGTCTCTCTGACAGAGTCTTGCTATGAAGCTCAGGCTGACTTTCAGCTCAATTTGTAGTCCAGGCTGGTCTTGAACTCACAACAATCCTTCTGCCTCAGCCTCCCAGCCCTGGGGTTATAGGTGTGCTCCAATATGCCCAGTTTCGATGGTTGGCTTGGTGCAGGGCCAGCAGGGCATACAGTACTGGGAATTGAACCTGGATCCTTGAGTTAGCCAGGCAGGTGCTTAGACCACCAAACTATCTCCTCAGCTTCGCAGCTCTAGCTTTCTATAAAGCACTGTGTATGTATATGCCTATATATTTTTGTATTATAATCTTGACTGTGATAAGGCAGTAAGCCGGGAAGATAGCTCAGCGGCATAGGCACCTGGAAGGCAAGTGCAAAGTCCCAAGTTCAATCACTGGTGACTGAAAAAAAAAGAAAAGAAAAAAAAAAAAAGGTACTAAGACCTAATTAGTAGCTTTTGTCCACTAGGAAGAGACCATTATTTGTCTTAGTTTTTCTAAAGGCTTATACAAACATAAATGATTTCCTTGACCTCATTCCCATCGTACTAAATAGGATCATTCAACATTTATTAAAAGGATCAAGATGAACAGAATTATCTTTTCCTTTTTTTCTATCTCCAACCCCAGCTTCTCAAGACTTTTCATTGGCTTGACATGTTTATCTTTTAAATTGTGGTAAAATGTCCCTAACAAGATTGGCCATTTCAACAATTTGTAAGTGTCTGGCTCCGGACCACTGAGTAGTTTCATACTTTTATGCAACTATGGCCGCCTTCCATCTTTTCTTTTCTTTTGCAAAATGGAAGCACTGTACCCATTCAACAGTAACTTTCTTGCCCCAGTCTTGAGCTACAACCATTCTATATTCTGGCTTTTTAAAAAATTTTATTTTTTATGTACTTGGTACAGCTATACTCACTATAGCTTGCACTCAGTGATCCTCCTGTTTTCAGCCTCCCCAGCACTGCGATTATGGCATGTGCTACCAAGTCTGGTCTTGATGTCTGACTCAGCATGGCTGGGGCTGAGGCTGGCGTGGCATGTGGTACTGGGGATCAAATCCCAGTCCCTACGCTGGTCTAAGCAGATGTTTAGTCTGCTAAGCTATCTCGCTGGGCCTCCATTCTATTTTCTGTTTCTATGAATTTCACTATTTGAAATATCTCCCATGAGAGGATTATATAATACTTATCCTTTTGTGTCTGGCTTACTTCACCTACCATTGTCTTTAAAGCTCATGCATGTTATAACATATTTCAAAATTTCCTTCTTTTTAGACTGAATAATATTCTGTTGCACATATAAGCCACATCTTACTTATGTGAATGATGCTGTTATGATCACGGACATACGAGTATCTACACAAGTTTCTATTTAAGATTCCTTTGGACATGTAACCAGAAGATGATCTGTCCACTCTGTTGCTCTTATACTCTCCAGTGTCCAGCCCTTCTTCAAAAACTGTTTTAGAATTCAATTAGCCAGGGCCCACTGAAACCATGTCTGATATGTGACAGGCCTTTGGGCTACATGGAGACTCATGCTAAAGACAGATCACCGGAGGAGTGAAAAAGACTTGAGATTTGTAGGCAATTAAAATGAGACGAATTTAAGGAATTAAATCTGTAAGAGACAGCAGATCTCATATCAGAAAAGGAGGTAAGTCTCTAGAATAAAATAACGAAGGAAACAGATTTTGTTAACATTATTACTAAATGATGCAAACTTAACACTGCGATCATTTAAAAATACTCTATAATGTGAGATTTAAAGCACAATGATTCCTAATTAGTGTTTTAATAAGTGTGTTAGCACTGCCTTGTGCTGTTCTGGAACGTCACTTATGGTAAATTAAGGGAGACTTTCCTTCCCTATCTTCCATTAGTATTTTAATGCTAGGAGGTGGGAAAAAGCTGATCCATATTCAAGAGGAAAGGAAGGAAAACAATAACAAATTGGCATCTCTTCTGTGAATTGCCCCACAGGCCAAGCATTTTTATGTTCTTAATCATTATTAAATGACTTAACATGACACCCAGAGCCTGGCGAATGATTGCACCCTGACATGTGAACGAATTACAAATGAAATGAAAGATCAAGCCGTATTAGAGGACTGCCTCTGGGAAATGAAAATCTTTAATTCTCTTTTATTATTGACATTTATTTGGCTGCCATGAATAACAACATAGCAAAGAGATTCAACCATGCTTGTGCACTGAATAGCTTATCCCAGGGCTCAAAACTGCATTAACATTTATCATGTTTGCTTTTGTAGCTGACACCATGGAACAGATTCTCTATCCATCTTGTATTTATCATGCATTGCAGATATAGCGCATCCTCTAATTTAAGTTCATTTTCATATGGTAGGAACAGCAAAGATTAGCCAGTGTCTTTGCTCAAATAAATTCCTGATTATAGGCATTCTTAAGAATGGCTTAATAGATTTAATAAACAACAGAGTGAGTTCAGAAGGAAATTCAATGACAAGATGGACAGGCTAATTTTCAAATTGGGGAGAAATCGTGTAAATTCACAAGGAGGAAGATATTCATAAGATGCATGTATCTGGAATAGAGAGAGCCTTAAATGAATGTCTGCATAAAGAGCAACTTCATAGTATTTTATTAACCTGAAGATAATATTATACTTCCTAGCAAAAGCCTGCGTGCATCTCACTTTTCTCAAGTGTTCTTGCTAACAGAGGAGTAGGTCACATGTGCTAGCCAACAGCAAGCCGGATAGTTTATCATCGTGGTGCTATCTTTTCATGGTTTGTTTCTTTTCTCTCACACAAATTAGCACTGTAGCTTTTCCTGCCACAATAAAAGATTACGCCCTACTTGGTGCCTTCGCTTACATGATCCTCTTTGACTGGATTGCCTACCTTTCTTTAAATCCCTCCTACAATTCAAGGCTTAGAAAGGATATCGGTTTATCTTTGGAAAGCCACTTACCATCTTTCAATCTTGCTTGAAAAAAATGCACATTTTTTTCCTTTTGAAACACGCACAAGTGGACATAACAGCACAATCACTCTGAACACATCTACTGGTCATGTTCAACAATGAACCTATGACCAGTCAGTCTCATTTCATCAATATGCCTACTTCCCTTGAATTATATTGAATGAAACCTCTGAATCATGCCTTTGACAATTCCACAATAAGAAAATTGCAGTGAATTGTATCTAGGGTTCCCTGGCCCTCAAATTGGATAGCAGTTTAATCTTGGACCTTTTCAGGTTTTACATATTTAGTTTACCAAGAATTTAGTTCATACTCACTGTAACATTTTTCTTTTTCTTTTTTGGTACTGGGGATCAAACTCAGGACCTTGCACTTGCCAGGCAGGCACTTATGCCGCTAAGCTATGTCTCCAGCCCTCTATAACATATTTCTTCCAACTTTATTGAACTATTTCTTTTGAGTCAATAAACCATGCAAGTTATACCAACAAATAAGTACAATTATATTTTATATCTTATGGGTATTAATTTTATTTCCTAGTTAATTTTTTTTTGAGATTGGACCTCAGTGAGTAGCCTCGACTGGCCTTGAACCTCGCAGCAATCCTACTGCCTCAGCCTCTCAGTGCTGGAATTAGAGGAGTGGCAGACTTCCTAATTAGATAGCTAAACATAATATACTGTATTTAAATGTTCAGCTGAGTACTGATTACATATATGATAACTGTTATTGTTACAATGATCATTAACTTGTTTGAATCTGGATGGTTCAAAGGAAATGAAAAGGTTTATATTTTGGCTTTAACAGTAGGTAGCATTATATTGACATTAATCATTTTAACCAATAATATGTTTTCTTATTAGACAAAACTCTTATCCTTATCAGTGCTATAAAATGGACAACTCAATAAAAACAGAAATGAGGTTTTGGTTTCTTGAAGGAAAATCTGAGGAGCTAGCATTTCTAGATATTATTTATTCATAATTGTGTAAGTTTATTTTATTCTCCTCCTAGTATTTCTTTATTGTTGTCTTGTTTTATTGTTTGTCTTTTTGAGACAGGGTCTTGCTATGCACCCCAGACTGGCCTTGAACTTGCAATGATCCTCCTGTGATTTTTTTCTTTCTTTTTTTTTTTTTTTGTGGAACCAAGGATTGAACTCAGGCCTTTGCGCTTGCCAGGGAAGCACTTATTCCATTGAGCCATCTCCCTGGCCCTCCAGTACTGGGATTGGGAGGTTTGTGCCACATCTAGCTCCTCCTAGTATTTTATAAATAAAATACATTGTTTTTTAAAGGAAAGACACTTCTGGACTAACAAAATCTCCAAAATATTGAAGAAAAAAACTGGATCAATGGGGTTTTAACTTTTTAATAAATTATCATTCCTGAAAATTAAATCTTTTCTACTGAGATACAGGGTACCCTGCAGCGAATGCATTCTAAAAGGACCCAGGATCCTGTGGGCCATGATGAACCCTGTAACCCCACACTCGAGACACGCCCCGCAGTACCTGTTGCCATGATGGTGTCTTCTCTCCCTTGGGTGAAGATGACGATCCGGGCCCGCTTTGAGTTCACCTTTGGCAGAGCTTGTGCCTTTCGGGCAATCTCTTTAATGTCTTTTGTCTGTTAAAGGAGAAAAAAATACTCAGAACCAGAGGAATAAAACAAAACTTTATCAGAAGATCAACAAGTTTGCCTCAAATGGGACCTCAGCATCTATTAGAAGAAATTTAGGGGCTGGGGAGATTGCTCAGTGGAGTAAGTGCTTTCCTGGCAAGTGCAAGGGCCTGACTTCAATCCCAGGTTCCGCAAAAAAAAAAAAAAAAGAAGATACTTAAAAACAACCGAAGCATGTATAACAGTAAACAATACTACAGTGATGTCCAAGGAACCCATCAGCAATTGCAAAGACTTTACACTTAGGATGAGTGGCAGGTCATCTAGGTCTTTGCTGCCTGTCTTTCATATTATTCTACAACAAATCCTTGATACTATATCATTGTGTATTTATGAAAGATAATGACAAAAAAATAAAAAAAATTAACAATAATTCCTTAGTCCTGGCAAATTTTCAGAACTTCCAATGAAAGAGAAATTTATTTAAAAAGAGGATTATTTACTTTAGAGGTTTTACAGAGAAATGCTATACTAACTTTGGAAGTATAACACTGCTATAATTCAAAACTTTTCAAAGGACTGAATGAGAGAAAGAAAATGTTAACTGTTTCCTAAAGAATTAAGAAAAAGAACATTCACAACTTACAAATCAATTCTCAAAACTTCGATTCTATCTTTATTTTACTTTACTGCATTTTGGGGGGTCCGTGAGACAGGGCCTCACTGTGCATATGGGGGTTCAGCCTGGCCTTGAGGTCACCGCCTCAGCATACGCTGAGATTACAGGCATGCGCCACCCCATCCAGCTTTTACTTATTTACTTCTGGTACTTTTTTCTTTTTGTGTTTTAGGGAAGGGTCTACAGGGTGTTCAGGGTCTCACTAGTAGATCCTACTTGTAGTGATCCGCCTGCTTACAGCCTCCTAAGAGCTGGGATTCCAGGTGCGCGCCACCACGCCCAGTCTTCCGGTACGTTTTAGATACACATAGCGGTCACATTCACCACAGGGACCTGGATCTGTACATGATAGATCTCGAGTCTCCTTCTTTGCCATTTCCCTCCCTTCCTTTTAACCCTCTTCCTCTCCTTACTTACAGAATTTTTGTTTACATTTTTTACTTCTATTCTCATTTCTTTTTAGTCCAAAACTTTCTTTATTCCGTTTCTTCTCTCTACTTGAACATTTCTTCCCATTTCTCAATATCAATTATGCCTTTTAGTTCTTAACTACATTTTCAGTTTTTAAATTTTTTTGTATTTTAGGGACAGGTCTACAGGGTGTTCAGGGTTGCACTGCTGGACTGGACTCCTAGTGATCCACCTGTGTACAGCCTCCCAAGAGCTGGGGATATAGGTACGCACTGCCACACCCAGGCTCAATTGCTGTCTCAGCTTGCCCTGGGGGTGGGGCCAGCATGGCAGGCTCTAGGATCAAATCCCGGGCCCTGTGCTTGCTTACAGGCGCTTTAATCTGCTGAGCTATTTGGCCAGCGCCGCTTTCAGTTTTTCACACCGCAGAAACAATGCAGTATTTACACATGTGTATCTGATTTATTTCCTTTAAGAGTATGGTCTCAAAGTGTATTCATTTACCTAGAAATGTCTCAAGCTTATACTTCTTTATGGCAGAGTAGTACTCGTATGTAAAAACAAACATACAAAAAATAACTTTTCTATCTTCTTTATCCATCCATCAGTTGATGGACATCTAGCTGTTTCCACAACTCAGCTATTACACACTGTGCCACCGTATACAGAAGTGTGCATATATCACTGTAATATGATGCTATTAATTCTTTTGGGAATCTACCAAGAAGGGGAACATCTGGGTTGAGTGGTTTTGGTTTTTTGCTCAATCCACGCTGATTTCCACAGTGGTTGCATGAGTTTATTCTTCCACCACAGGTGGAGAAAGGTTCCTCTTCCCCCCACTTCCCTGCCAGCATTTGTTACTGTTTGATTCCTTGATAACAGCCATTCTTTCTGGGGTGAGACACAATCTCAGTGTTGTTTTAATTTACGTGTCTTGAATGACCACTGATGTTGAACATTTTTCCACCTATCTAGTGTCATTTCTATTTCTTCATCTGTGAAGTATCTATTCATTTCAGATGCCCATTTAAAAAAAAAATCCATCTCAACTTTTAGTCAGGCTCAGGATTCTGTGGTTTGATTCCCAGATCCTCATTCCTGACCTGCCCTTAAGGCATCCTGAGCCAGCTTAAAAAAAAAAAAAATCCATCTCAGATGCCCATTTTTTTTTTTTTTTTTTTTTTTTTTGCCTTTTTGAGACAGGGTCTCGCTATGCAGTTCAGACTGGCCTTAAGCTCACTTTGTAGCTCAGGCTGGTCTCGAACTCACAACAATCCTCCTGCCTCAGCCTCCCGAGTGCTGGGATTACAGGCATACGCCACCACGCCCAGCCAGATGCCCATTTTTGGATTAGGTCTTTTTTTTATATTTGGTGTTCCTTTCAGTTTTTCATATATTTTATTTTATTTTTTTTGTCTTTTGAGACAGGGTCTCACTATGCAGTTCAGGCTGGCCTTCAGTTCACTTTGTAGCTCAGGCTGGTCTCAAACTCACAACAATCCTCCTGCCTCAGCCTCCCTGAGTGCTGGGATTACAGGCCTGCGCCACCACGCCCGGCTCAGTTTTTCATATATTTTAGATATGAGCCTTTTGAGGAACAACTGTTTTTTTTCCTGAACTATTTTTTTTTTCTCTTCATACTCTGGGTGGTTTATCATGCTATACAAAAGCTTTTTAATAATATGAGGTCCAGTTGACCCTTTGTTGTGTTTGCTGTGTGACTGGGGTTTTAGTCATGCCTTCAAGAGTTCTATGTATTCTATCTTCCAGCAGATTTAGGGCTTCAGTTTTAAAATTTAGATCTTTGATCTATTTAAATTTTAGTTGAATGCACAGTGGAAGATACAGATCTAGTTTCACTCTTCAGGCAAAACCTGAAAGCTTTCACTCTAAAGTCAAGAACAGCACAATAAACAGGAACAGGATGTTCACAATCATCTCATTCAATATAGTTCTAAAAACTTTAGCTAGAGTAATTAAGAAGAAACAAGAGAAAGAAATAAAAGAACAAGAATAGGAATGAAAGAAGTTAATTATCATTATTTGCAAGTGGTATGATGCTCAAATGGAAGACTCCCAAAAAGACTTCTAGATTTGATAATCAAATTCAGTAGCATAGCTGGATACAAAGTCAGCACTCAAAAATCAATTGCAGATAACAAACTCACTGAGCGAGAAATCAGGGAAACCACACACTTTACAATAGCATCCCCCAGAATGAAATACTTAGAAATTAATCTAATGAAGAAAATAAAAGATCTCAGGGCCAGGAAGATGGCTCAGTGGAATAAGCGCTTCCCTGGCAAGAGCAAGGGCCTGAGTTCAATCCCTGGTCCACGCCCGGCTCTGGAAAAAAAAAAAAAAAAAAAAAAAAAAAAGATCTTTACATTAAAAAAATATAGTACTTTGAAAAAGGAGATAGAAGAAGTTATTAGCAAATGGAAAGATATCCTTTGTCCTTGGGAAGGAAGAGCCAATATAATGAAATGCACATACCTCCAAAATGATAGGTTTTATGCAATCTTAATCAAAATTCCTATAGTATATTTCATGGAATTAGAGAAAAGAGTCCTAAAACTCATTTGATTCTATTTTTATATCATATAGGTCATTTTGCTTTATATCATAAGCCCCTTGATGTAAAACTAATCATAGAGTTAAAAGGCAGAGTTTAAGCCATGTTTTCAGAGCCAGGTGTGGTGGTGCACACCTGCAATCCCAGCACTCCAGAGGGCAGGGCAGGGGGATCAGTGAGCTCAAGAACAGCCCAGGCTAAAAAGTGAGCTCAAGGCCAGCCCAACCTGCATAGTGAGACATTGTCTCAAAAAAAACAAAAACAAACAAACAAACAAAAAAACAAAACAAAACAAAAAACTCCCAAAACAACGACAACCACCAAACAAAATCCAATCCCCCATGTTTTCATCCATGTTAATGATTTTAAAATCACTGCCTGCATTCTATAAGCCTCCGTGCAAGTTTTTCAACAGTTATGGAGAAAGAAACACATATTAGGAAAATCTGAGTGTCATAACTGAAGGAAATATAGGAGAGAAAAATTTAGGTAAACAAAATGGAGAAGTTTTAATGGCCTCTCAGCTTCAAACACCATTAGAAAGTGTGCCATTTTTATTTATTTGTTTTTATATTCTTTGGGGAGGTCTTGCTATGAAGTCCAGACTGGCCTTGAACTCACTATGAAGTCCAGGCTGGGTTTGAACTTTTAGCAATCCTCCTGCCTCAGCCTTCCAAGTGCTAGGATATGCTGTCAGCAAGTATACATCTTTTTTTTTTTTTTTTAAATATGACATTTTTAAAGGAATGGTAATCTCCAGTGAAATACTTATTATTTCCTCATTAAATTCTTAAGAAATCCTAGATAATATATGAAGCTAATCTTATGTACCCAGCATGATACTTTTGTTGGACTGTTATTTCTACAAAGAATAAGCACTTACCATATAAATACTGGGGACCTCTCAAACATGGTGACTATTTTGCTTTCAGTTGCTTAATCTTATTTTCTGCTTACAGTATATTTTGTTTTTTTTTTTTTGAGATAGGGTCTCATGTGATCCTCCTGCCTGTCTCCTGAGTGTGGGGACTACTAGCGTGCACTTCCACACCTGGCCAAGTTGCTTATTTTAGAACAGAACTAAAAGACTGAACTCTGTTGAGAAAAAAATTCCCTACAGTTTTGGAAATAGACTATTACAAGTGATTAGTAACAGCTGAAAGGACCAGAACTACTGCATAATAATGATGTCTTCACTCTATTAAATACATTTACATATTTATTTCACATGATTCATGTATATCATGTGTAGTCTCCTTCTTAGTACAACTACACTATTAGAGCAGCATTGTTTCTGATCTAGTATAGTTCATGGGCTGGGGAGATAGGTCAGGAGCATAAGTGCCAGCCTGGCAAGTACAAGGTCCTGAGTTCGATCCCCGTACCCCCCGAAAAAAAAGAAAATGTTAACATTCTGAGCCGGCCCCGCCCCCAGGGCATGCTGTGCCAGCAATTGAGATTGGGCATGGTGGTGTGCCTCTGTAATCCCAGCTCTCGGGAGGCTGTAAACAGGTGGATCACTAACAGTCTGATCTAGTAGTGAGACTCTGAACACCTTGCAGACCCTTCCCTAAAAACAGAAAAAATATATATAGCTCATATTTAATAAAGATAAGATGTAAACAGATTCACTTTATCATCCTGGGAGCAGAATCTTGTGCATGTAATACAGTTTGGGTGTTTTGTTCTGTCTCCTGCAGTACAGGGTACTGAATGCAAGGCTTCCTTTGCACATGGTAGCCCAGCTCTGCACCCCTGAGCTGCCTCCTGGGCCTTAACATTCTGTCCTGCTAAGGTGCCTAGGCTAACCTTGAAGATCAAGTGCTTCTCCTGCCTCATCCTCCTGAGTAGCTGGGACTACAGGCATGCATTACTGCAACTGGTTAGGATTTCTTTTTTAAAGGATGTGTTCAAGGTGGCATAGGGAATAAATTACAAACACAATTCCATGGTTCCTTTCCACCAACCCTGTGGCAGAATGAGTTACTTAAGGGAGTTTGGTTATTTACTCAAAGAAACCTGTATGTTTCTAATTAGATCTTAGAAAAATGGCAGTTCAAGATTGAAACTTTCCAAACAGAAAACACCTCTCTCCAGATTCATGTAAACATTAGTCCGTCTGCATTCACACGCACAATTGATGCCAGATCCCTGTGCCACTCAGGCAGGGTTGCACACAAGCTCGTCCTGCACCTTTGCGAATCACTGTGCTCTTACAGTCGATCGTCGTCTGCTGTAGTAACTTTTCTCAGAATCTTAATTTTATCTTTCCCAAACTACATATTACTTTTTTTTTTTTTGTCTTTTTTTCTCTCTCTCTCTTTTTTTTTTTTTTTGGTGGAACCGGGAATTGAACTCAGGCCCTTGCGCTTGCCAGGGAAGCACTTATCCCACTGAGCCATCTCCCCAGCCCATTTTTTGTCTTTTTGAGACAGGCTCTCACTATGCCTTTAGCTCACTTTGTAGCTTAGGCTGTCTCAAACTCACAACACTTCTCCTGCCTCAGCCTCCCCAGTGCTGGGATTACAGGCATGTGCCACCATGCCCAGCTTCCTCTTCTTCTTTTTTTTTGGCAGAACTAGGGATTGAACTCAGGCCTTTGTGCTTGCCAAGGAAGTGCTTATTCTACTGAGCCATGTTCCCGGTCCCCCAAACTACATATTTCTAGGTCTAAAATATTTCCCCTTCTCCATCTTCCTTTCTTCTCTATCATGCATAAGCTCACAGATGATAACAGAACAGTAAGCCTACAAGGAATTTTAGCCTATGACAGATCTAGGGTTATTACTTCTATGACCTTGAGCAAGTTAAGAGAACATCCTACATTTCTCTCTAGTGACAAAACTAAGGCTGAGTTCAATGCCTAGCACCAAATCTCCCTTTCAGATACTATGAGCAGTGTGAGCTTATCAGTTCAGTACTCAGGAGGCTGAAGCAGGAGAATCCTTGTGAGTTTAAAGTCATCCTGAGGTACAGTGAGTTCAAGGCAAGCCTGAACTACATAGTGAAACTCTGAAGGAAACAATGAAAAAAGCTATCTATTTACTGTAAAAGGTTACTGTAGGGAAAATTGATAGATATCACTCTTATGGCCTGTGTTTGGATGCCTCCCCAAAGTTCCATGAAGTTATACGTAGAACTTTTTCAGTGGTGGCTGGGACTGGAGTGTGTGACTGATTCATGGTGTAATACTGGGATTAAGGATATGTGATTACAAGATCAGTTCACTGGCTTGGTGCTGCCCTAATCCCTGTACCTAGAGTATAAAAGGGGCAGAAAAAAGCCACTAAGATCCCTTGCCTTTTTTTTTTTTCCCATTATTATTTCATTTTATGTATTTGGTACAGGGTCCTACTATGCAGCTCAGACTCAAAGTGAACCTCCTGTTTTTCAGCCTCCCCAGTGTAGGGATTATAGGTATGTGCCACCATGCCCCTTGCTTTTGCTGTCCTCTGCCTGCTGCGAGCTGTGCCTCCTCTGCCAAGTCACTCTTCTTTGGAGTCAGCTGATTATGGACTAAAACCTCTACAGATTGTGAGCTAAATAAACCTTTCCTCTTTTAACTTGTGGGTGTTATGTATTTGTCTCAACAGTAGTAACTATGAGTCACCTTAACTAGTCATCACCTTAGTGATGCTAAAATTAGCAGACAAAATAGGACATGAACTAAGCCCTGAAGAACCTCCTCCAAAATATTTACTGCTGACAGTGGGAAAGTCTTCACTTCTTAGAGGACAACCCAGCAAACACCTCCTCAACTCACACAGCAAGGTTAACATTGCTACTAGTAAGTACTGGTGCTGCTTACCTCCCTGCACTGAGAAAGACACAGAATTTGGTGGGGAATTAACTATGAGAAAAAACCAGAGAAACTGAGTTTGAGTGAGGGATGGTCTACAGAGAATGAGAGTGTTACACACTGGAAGAGGACAGAAAACGCAGTGTGTGATCTGTGCTTAGACAGATTCTGAGATGGAACAAGGAAATAAAGAGGGAAAAGCGAAAGAGAACAAAGTCTATGGTCCAGATTCTGGCACTGAAGTTTCTGAGCTGGGTCATTATACTTTGGTCACGTCTGAGTTGTTCATGTTAGGGAGAGGCGGATGAAGGGGGTGTAGGAAGTCTGTCTATTCTGACTAAAGTTATAAAAGAGAATGAAGTAAGTGAAAGAGCTTCATGTAGCACATAGGGCACGCCAAGAACTTAATAAATATTAATTTCTTTCCTCTTAATGACTCATTTTAATGCTCCCTAAATTGTCAATTCCTCATGTTGCCTCAACATTTCTAGAAAGAGCATCAATTTTTGAAGGGTGGACAGAGTCCCACTGTGTAGCTCAGGCTGGACTTGAATTAGGCCAGGGTGGCCTCAGACTTGCAGTGATCCTCCTGCCTCAGCCTCCTGCATGCTGGGATTGGTGTACACTACCACACTGAATGAGCATCAAGTTTTGAATTATAAGCTCTAATGAGAAAGGAAAAAGAAGAAAGAGAAGAAAGCTCATATGACTGAAGCATGAGGCTTCATAAAGCTCGATAGTGGTCATTAAACTTTCACTTTTCTAAGTAGTAGGTACTACAACTGTCCCTACTGTGCAGATGAATATCATGCATATCATTCAAAAGTATTTATTCACTACTCTAGGCAGTAGCTTTTATTATTATGTCCTATTTTATAGGAGAAGAAACTTGAGTTATAAAGTTAAATAATTTGCTTAATGCCACAAATGTAATGCATGAAGCCAGGATGAGTCTGACTACAGTGACCACAGTACTTTCAACCCCTCTGGCTACAGATTGTACTGCTTCTAAGAATCCTAACAGTGTGCCTTTCGCTATTACCACACAATACAGAATGGTCATCCTACATCATATCACGCTTAAATGTTACTCTGGATCTTTATTCAGTTGTGCTAATGTTCTCAAATCATTCTGGCTTGTATTTTACCAATTTTGAGTAGTTTCAAGACATTTTTCACTTTCCAATGTCATTTTGAAGTCTGAACTCCTCTTCCAATGTTAGGAGAGAGAAAGCAGTGTACTCATGAATGAGTACCGGACTCTGGGAGCTGCTCTGTCTGCTGCCAGTATCAGTTAGCTATGGGGATGTGTAAGTCATACAACCTGTTTATTATCTGTTGATCCAGCAAGGCAATGCATGCCCCATCTACCTTTAGGTTTATGTGAGTATCAAAAGTATTAATTTTGGGACCAGGGAGATGGCTTAGTAGAATAATGTTTGCCTGGCACGCTCAAGGGCCTGAGTTCAATCCCCGGTTATGCAAAAAATAAATAAATAAATAAATAAATAAATAAATAAATAAATAAAAAAAAAGTAAAATAAAAAAATTTTCTTTTGGGGCCAGGGAGATGGCTCAGCAGACTAAACACTTCCCTGGCAAGCGCAAGGGTCTGAGTTCAATCTCTGGTTTTTTTTTTTTTTCTGAAAAACAAAACAAAACAAAACAAAAAAACATTAATTTTTCTATAATGTAAAATAGTGTCTTTAAGGCCATTGCTTGTTTGGAGGGCTTCATGTTGTTTCCTGTGTCTTTTTGGCTTTTTAATGTCATTGCTAGATATTAATAATTATTTTTCAGACCTTGTGTCCCTAAATGTTTCCTGTATTCTCTTTCACAATGCACTCTCTGGTCATTTCTACCTTGTTGTTATGGTGTAGTGGAGTGTGTTCAGCACACAATATGTGCTCAATGAACATTGTAATAATTAAAGCTAACTAGAAGACTCCTTTATCTGTTCATCTCTTCATCTATTTAAACACTATCCTCTTTTGGACACCTGTGTCACCTAGAAGGCAGCAGTGGACTCTCCTAGCCAGCAGGACCTGACAGTGTCTTATTTTGGAAAACTTTCAAAAGCCATTTGTTGAAATCTTTGTATTCGTAAAGAGCCAAGGAACCTTACAATCACTATAGAATTCTTTGATTATGCTTTTTTTTTGGGCGGAACTGGGGACTGAACTCAGGCCCTTGTGCTTGCCAGGCACTTATTCTACTGAGCGATCTCCTCAGCCCAAATTCTTTGGATATGAGTATTTTCTGAATACTCCCTGTAGACTTTCTTGCTAGTGCTGATCAAAGATACTTTCAGGGATGGTGAATATGTTCTAACTTATGCTGGCCAACGGAGCAGTCACTGCTCACGAAGGACACAGAGCATTAGAAATGTGCCCGGGTCGCCTTAAGAACTGACTTTCACTGTATTTACTGATTTTTGCGGTGGAGTCTTCCTCTTGCCAAGGCTGCCCTCAAACTCCTGTGCTCCAGTGATTCTCCTGCCTTAACTCTCTAGCTCAGTCAGACTATAAACCCGCGCCCCCGCATCCACACCTGAACTTGGCATTTTATTTAATTTCAAGTAATCGGGGTTAAATAGCCACATGTGGCTAGTGCTTACTGAGCTGGACAGAGTCCTTGTCACCAGAGAAAAGATGACCAAACTGGGTCCTCTGAAGAGCTAGAGCTATGGGAGAAGTAGGCAAAAGGAGAATGACTGCTTTGCCTCCTCTCTGAACAGAGTATTGAATCTTATAGACCCAAAGGAATATTTACATTTTGTGCTTGGAATGATGCTGAATAAAGGCTCCAATAGAGATATGGATTTCCCTCATCAGTCGGCATGCTCTCTGCTGGACAGACAATGAGTATCTATGTTGAGGTTTTGAAGGTGTTTCCTTCACACTTTATTTAATTTAAATCAATTTCCAATAGTTTGAAAAAGGCTTCATAATGAAACATGCTTTTCAAATACTTTATTTTTGTTTAGGTTCTAAAAATATAAACCTTTTATCGGTCCAGCTCAAGATAAGGACTATTTAAAAACACGCTACAGTCTGAACTGATTTTGTCAGAATAATGAAAGGCCTTGTGAAACTTTTTACCTCAAGAATTGTCATTTTAAATTCTTTGCAGGCCTGTCATTTAAATCAAGCACTATGCAATTTTCCATCATATATATATATATATATATATATATATATATATATATCCTCTCTCTTCTGCTTTGTGCTCTGCCCCGCTCCAGTTTTTATCTCATTCTCCAGCGCCCTCCTAAGCTGCTGCTTCTCACTGAAAATTATCCAATTCGTTTTAAAGATTGAAGTTTTTTTTAAAATAAAGATTATCTAAAATTTGCGAAGGCGCTAACCAGAATATCAGAAACAATGCCACTGAGGATACTTCCCGCTGAGTGCACTGGTTGACTCTAGAGTGCTGCGCTGGACTGTCGGCGGACAGAGCACCAGTGGCGGCACTCAGGGGCGCTGGGAGCTGATTGGGATCTGCGGCAGGAAATGAGGGCAGGGCACTAGGGCTGGCCGCGAGGAAGAAAACACTTCTCCTTTCTTTTAATCTCTTCACTTCTTGCCTTTTAGTCTTGCTTCAAATGTAGAGACAGTATTAAAGTTAGAAGACATAAAGTGCAAATTTTTGTCTAATTTTGTTACCATAGTCTTAAGAGCATTAATATATTTCCATAGATAAAATGATTTATTCTTGTTTTACTCCTTATGAATGCTAAGCTCCAAACCTATGCCATCATAGTTCTGTTTGATGAACTAAGGAAACTTTGATGACATTATAAAATCACCAAATTTCTCTAGTGCTTTGTATACAGAATGTGTTTTACTAACAATGCTTACTTCAGGCTGTCCTATTCATGCTCATATATATTCTGCAATACCTATAGTGTTTTGGGGAACCCCTAAAGGGACACATCAAGACACTATGTGCTTTATCCCATTGAACATATCACTGTCAACATCACTGACAGAGCAGGTTTGCTATGTCAGGAGGCAATAAGGTATGGAAGTATAATCATCATCACTTTGCTTATCTGCTGTAATCAATTAAGGCAGATTTATGGCAAAAAGAAACAATTCTGAAACCAGTAAGTAAGAACTAATGGGAAGGTTAATAGTAGAAAATAGAAAACTACTTTATGCTAAGACTGAAAGTAGGGCTGGTCAGACAGCTCAGTGAATTAAAACACGGGGACCAGGGTTCAGTCCCCAGTGTGCCTGACCCCGGATGCACTGAGCTGGTGATTGAGACTGGGCGTGGTGCTGCAAGCCTGTAATCCTAGTGCTTGGGAGGGTGAAAAGCAAGAAGGATCTACAAGTCTGATCTGGGTAATGAGACCCTGTGGACCCTATACTAAATACATTAAAAAAAAAAAAATCACCATTACCCAAAAAAAAAAAAAAAAAAAAGATTGAAAGTAAACTAGGCATATTAAAAAAGAGGCACTCAAGGGAGAAATAAAAGTATGAATTAATTAGGCTTACCAAATTATTTTTAAAAAATATTACAGAGGTGTGCTAGAACAGTAGGCATTTGGTATGACAAGTTATATTTTTGTGTATCTGTGAAACTGATTATTCTATAGATCTAAAATACATTTTTATGGTAACAGTAAATAGCCGATGTATAAATTATATGCTTTTATCTTTGGACAATTTTGGTATATCAATAGAGTATTAATTTTTAATATTAAAACAACAGTAGTATAACTTCAAATACATTGACAACATATACATTGTTTTGACTTTATATATACATATATATTTTTTCCTCTCATATAGTTAAGGTTTACCTTGAATTCACTATGTAGCATAGGCTGATCTTAAACTTAGGGTGATCCTTCTGGTCGAGGATCCAAGTGCTGAGATTATAGGCGTGTGCCATGATGCCTGGCTAATGTTCTTTTTTTTTTTGTTTTTTGTTTTTTTGGTGGAACCAGGGATTGAACTCAGGTCCTTGTGCTTGCAAGAGAAGCGCTTATTCCACTGAGCCATCTCCCTGGCCCCTAGGTGTTAGGTTTTTTTTTTTTTTTAAAGTGTGTCATGAATCTCACCGTTCACCTCCGAGGGTGTTTGCTTTTGGTGGAACCGGAGATTGAACTCAGGCCCTTGTGCTTGCCAGGGAGGTGCTTATTCCACTGAGCCATCTCCCCTACTCATGGCTAATGTTCTTAAAATAAAATAAAAATATTTGTTTGTTTATATTGAACACACTCCTGACGATACTTTATCCTATGTATTAATTGCCAGTTTGGGAAGTTACAAAGTAAAAATTAAATGAGATAAAAACTAAATGAACAAACCCTAACTCTAGTAAATTGCTTTTCTATGTAATTCAACTCTATATTCACTAGAGTATGTTTATAAAAGAAAAAGCAAACCCCTAAGAAATTATAGTTTCTAAAAAAAAAAAGAAAAAAGAAAAAAAAACTAGTTTATAAAAACTGAGTATTTGTGAAGTCTCTTTTTCTCTCTGGTATTTCGTACAGGGTCTCACTACACAGCTTAGACTCATAGTGATCCCAGTGGCCAATGCCACCATGCCTGGGGGACAGGACCAGTGTGGCATGTGATGCCAGGCATTGAACCACAGTCCTTGTACTTGACTAAGCAGGTGCTTAGTCTGCTGAGCTATCTTGCAGGCCCTGTGAGCTTTTTTTCTACACTTAATAGTTCTTTCATAAGATCTTGAGAGAATACCTAAAGAAAACACCCACTGTCTTTGTCAGTGAAGAAGTTGTATGTTTTTGGCTTATCAAGTCCTAAAGTACACATGTGTTTCTTTTGTTGCTCAATAATAACTATGTCTTTAGTGCATTTGAGTAACAGCTTCATCACAAATTCACCTTTCCCTTAAGGGGCTCACAGTAAGCTCGCTAGTATTAGCCAATCAAGATCACAGCTTTTTTAGATTGTAGATAATGCTGAGTATGCAAATAAGGAAAGTTCCTCTATTTCAGCTCTGGTCACATTAAATTTTTAAAAATTATTGTCTTATAATACTTCAAGTTACCATACAGGACAAAGCATTCCTATTTATATTCTATAAATATCTTTATAAAAGACAACTCAGTGAATTCTTTGTCAATTAACCTCGGTTCCTACTGAAGTTAGTGTTTTCTAACAATGAACTAGAACATGGATATTACAGATATAAAAACATGGTCTTGACTCTGTCTTAATTTTGCCAACAACCACCACATGGAGTGTTAAATCATGACATGATAATGATTCTATCAAGAAAATAGAATCAAGACCTGGAAATTAATGCCAATTATTAATTTTTTGTTTCAGAAAATTTGTATATATGTGACACCCAAAAAATAATGAAGAGCAAGTGGGAAAGAAGGAGAAAAAAAAAAAAAAGATTCAAACAGGAAGTTCATACAAGCAGGATTTAAATTAATCAGTTCCTAACAATTGTTAAGTACAACCTTTTGGAAATTAATTTGCATAATGGTAATCTACATGTGATAGGGTTGAAATTATTTAAGCGACATTATATTTCACTATTTAGTCTTGCTCCACGACTACTTTACCAGTGAATCCTTATGAAATGTAATGCAGCTAATGAGGTAGCTTTTTAACTGAACAAACTGACAGGCCCCATATCTGCAGAGGCAGCTTGAAACCGTGCCCAACCTCTTGGCTTCCCAAGAGGCTTTTCAAAATTCAATAAATAACATCTGTAGGCGATGTTGGGTGCAGACCTAGCAGAGTGCGTCATAACACTGTGCTGGCAGAACAAAGAAACCATGACGACTGCCAAGTTTCCATGGCAACTGCTGCGAGGCTCTGAGAGTATAATAGCACATCAATCACTGTCCAAAAGAACTTCATTATCAGCTAGAAAAAACCTTTAGAATCTGTTTAGTGTGCAATTGTGGGTTAACTCACCTCAAAGCCTTGCTCTCTAGCAAAAGTGGCAGCTTCCTGAAAAAAATTAAAAAAAAAAAGAACAGTTAATTACAAAGTGCTAGGTAATGAAGAAATAATCCACTTTGAAACTCATTCAAACAGTCTTCTTTTTTACACAATTATCTCAATATACCCACAGAGTTCAGTTTTATTCTTACACCAAAAAAGAGTTCTTTTTTTTTCCCTCTTGGCATTAAAAAAAAAAGGCAGCATAATGTCAACACACTTCACAAGTTGGAATAAAGAAGACGTAATGCATGTTTTTACTGTAGCTGCCACAGTAAGTTCAGGTGTTCTGACCTCACCAAAGAAAGACAATTATTTGAAAGAGAAGGAACTTGCTTGTGGTTATATTTTTAATTAAAACAATACTTCTCAGAGAGCTCTTCTGTTGAGCACTATGTCTGCTAATGAACG
Source organism: Ctenomys sociabilis (assembly GCA_004027165.1). Lineage (NCBI taxonomy): Eukaryota > Metazoa > Chordata > Mammalia > Rodentia > Ctenomyidae > Ctenomys > Ctenomys sociabilis. The sequence continues at coordinate 48,958 of PVKA01006817.1, read as the reverse complement.
TATAGACTCAGAAAAAAAAGCATTTTACATTTCTGATGATCAAATTCACAAGACAAGGATCATTAATGGGTGTTAAAATTCATTGGGCGAGACGGTGACAGGGCACTGGGTTTTTCCACAAAAATCAAAGAACCACAGATGATACGCTGGTCCCAGGAGCAAAGCATCACTGTACGATGGAAAGATCAAGTTGTCATCATGGTAGCCCGGGGATGGGCCCCATCACTTAGTGTTGCTAATAGCAGGATCACCAAAGAGTCCCTGCCTCTGCTTATCATGCATAGTGAAGTTCACAGTGTCACTTACACAGTACTCTGACAGAAAAACTTAACATGAATTAATCAAAACTTTAGTCCAACTCAGGTGCAGCAGCTAACTTGGGGGCTAAGAAAAGATCACAAACTCTAGTCTGGCCTGCACAACTTATTCAGATCCTGCCTCAAAATAAAAGAAAAACCCAGGGATAGGAATACAGTTGAGTGGCATATTTGCTTTAGCTGGTGCAACGTCTTGGGTTCATGCCCCTCCCAGGACTGCGGAAGGAGAAATAAAAGGATACTTTGGTCCAATAATTTGCAACCACGGATACAGGATGGAAGTAGATAAATACAATGAGAAAGCAAAGGTCAGATCTATAAGGTGCACATGTAGAGGATAATTAGCTTAGTTCTTTTAACAAGTTCACGTGAATGATGCAATGGGGAGAGGGCAGTGACCACGAGTATGAACCTTAATTGGATCCTGTTTTAAATAAACCAGTTATAAAAAACACTTTGGAGATAACTAGAGAGAACTGAATAAAAATAGAGATTAAGTGATATTAGGAATTATCAGTTTGATAAAGAAAATGCCCTTATTTTCAGAGATGTATCCTAAAAGACTTGGGGATAAAATGCCATAAACTACATAAGTTATTTTAGAAAACTTTGTTAAAAAAAAATGAAGTGAGGCAAAATTGGCAAAATATTAACTATTAGATCTAAATATGTATATGGTACATGGGGGTTCAGTATCTTTATCTATCTATCTATCTATCTATCTATCTATCTATCTATCTATCTATCTATCTATCGATTGACTGATTGATTTTGCAGTTTCAGGGATCAAACTCGGGACCTTGCATTTGGCAGGCAGGCTCTTATGCTCCTTGAGCTATATCTCTAGCCCAGTGTCTCTACTATTCTGTCTGTCTGAAAATTTTCACAACAACATCCCCAGTCCCCAATTTCCCTTTTTATAGTGAGACTGTAACAAAAGTTGAACATCTTAAAAATGGTTAAGCAAGTGTCAGACACAAGTTCTTCCATATTTTCAATATCTTAAGTGTACAATCTGGTGAACACTATTATATACATAGTACCTTTCTAACAGGTTATCTAATGATCAACTTCCCCCAAAAATCTGTGTAATCAAATCTATTCTCTCTTACTAGCAGGCTTGTGCATATATTTTAACTTTAGGACTGATAGAAAATGGAAGCAATATTATTTTTCAACTCTTCTTCCCTCTTGAAAGTGAAAAAAAATTGCAGACAACTGTCAAGAGCCTCTACATCTTAACTTACATTCCTCCCAAATTATCTTTGCCAAGAGATATTAATAGAAGGATGGGATTTGAGCCTGTGTAGTGAGCAGATCCAATTCAGCTAAAACGACTGCTGCACCAAACCATGTAAGGTAGAAAGTACAGTCAGTGTCTTCAGCGCAAATTTGGGAACTACCTACATGCTGTAGAAAACACCGAGGAAGGAATGTGTATGTGTGCACTTAAGGTCCAACATTCCGATAACCTATAGACTTAGAGAACCATTTTGAGGGTTTTGGAAAGGTCAAAATGTATGATTATAGCTCAACACTGAAGGTAACCGACAGTGATAAGCTGAAAGCACAACTCCTTAAGCTACACACTTGAGAAACACAAGGCTGACCAAGTTGGCCTCAGCTGGAGACCAGAAAAAAAAAAAGTCGAATTATGATTCTAACAAGCCAGGTTAGCCTCTTGACAATTTACTTAAAACCAAACTTTGTACATCAAAAGTCAATAATATTTGCTGGCTAGGATATCAAGGAAAAGGCTCAAAAGATATCAACGTAGTGTTTCCCAAGCTGTCTTAATTAACCAAACTAATTCCTATATAAAAAGACAAACTGCAAAAGTCTGTTAAGACTATTTACATGGAACTTCATCAGAGCCATGAAAGAAATCCTGTGGACTATAGACAGTTAAAACGAGCCCATAGGGCAAAAATCACAGTAAGAGATAAAGACCAAAATGCCACATATTGAGATTAAATTGTTTTTTAGTATCTAGTTTTGTTCATATATTCCTAAAATATTAACTATAATCTGGCAGGGTATACTAGAACTAAATGTAATATACATTAAATGTCAGATGATCATTTTATAAGGAAACCAGGCCCTAGAACATTTTCACATGTGTAAATAATTCCAAGCACTGACATATTCCTGGCTGAGGAAGGACATACTTAAGAGAAGTCAAGTCAATTTTCTATCTTAGTGCCCCTTCACATAGGTTTGCCGCTCTGTGCCCTATCAGTAAAAAGCTGAGCGCTTGTTCTGTGGCTTAGAAGGATCTTATCTCGCGACTTCCCCCCACCTTCCTTTGATCTTGGGCTGCTGCCCCAAGTCACTCCATTGAGGAGGCAGCTGGCTCATAGGACTGCAGGCTTTCCCATAGCTCACCTCCGATCTGAGGGCGGCTGTAGCTACATTGATGGAACATTTATTTTTCTCCCTCAACAAAACAAATAAAATAACACAAGGGAACAGTTTGACCTGGTAAGCATGTTAAGCAGAATTTTAGTTCTGAGATGTGCTGTATAAAGCGACAGAAAGAAAAGGCTTTATGTCAGAAAACAGGGAAGAAAGAAGGGGCGGAGACGGTGGGCAAAAGAGGAGGCAGGTTCCAGATACCAGGGTTAATTCCAAGTGAACTGATCGTACTAAATTGAAAGGGACTTTTTAGTGTGCCATCGCAGGAAAAGTGAGAAAAGAAAACAAGCAAGTCCCCATCTGTGCTGCCCCAGGGCGCCTCGTACTGAGTTTCACAAATCTAATGAAGCAGTCAGGTTAAAATCCCGCCACAGAGTGGATGTGACATGTGGAGAACAGCTAAGGTTAGAATAGAGAAACAGGGTGGTTGCTAATGCAGGTGATTATCCATGTGATAATCATTATATTTACAGGCTTTCCATTTTAGATCTGACATCAAAAATCACAAAGGAGGAGGGATTAGGGAAATAAACAACCGACACAGAGGCTTTCCTGCTCCCCTGAGAGTATAGCACTTTCATTCATGCATGACAAGCAACAAAAGCAAAACCAAACAGGCCAGGGAAGAATATTTCTGAGAAGGCTGGATTTCACATTAACACTTCTTTCCGTTTTGATAACTTTCACTATTATTCGGTTTCTCAGACAGGTCACATTTTCAGAATCAGTCCTCATTGTTGTCTCTGCTATAATACAGTATCATTTTGGGTTTACAGTGAATGATACTCACATAATATGTCTTTTACAACAACAGAGCCATTTTTCCTTCCTGGAATTGAGTGTTGCGCATCAAATGACATGTAATTAAAGTCTCAGACTCTCATCTGTAGCACCCCACTTAGGGTTTACAGTGGGTTGGCTGCGTCCCCGGCTAGGCGAACAGGGCGATGATGAGACAGCCCTCAAATATGGTGTTGAACTGAGCTTTAAGAAAGAAGGGCTGGGATTCAAGGTTGATGAAAACTATGACCTGCTTATGTTAAGAGTTACTTAAAGGGGTCACAAGTTGCTCTTTAAAAGCACAATTCTTAGGTTATACAGGAAAGACAAGAGGAACTGTGGTGCATATTTGTGGGTATCAAAGCTATTTCCTTTATAATGCATTGAAAAGGAAAATATCTTATATTTCATGTCTTAATACCCAAGTTATTTAGAAAATAATTCCTGTAATCAACATCAAACTAAAACCACAATTTGGTCATACTCATTTGAACAAACACAGTTTCTGTGTATTGGACAAATCCACCCATTGTGTGCGTGGGGGCTACTTAGGATCTTGCATACAGATGATTATGTGAACCATCCATATCAAGAAAGACAGTTTTCTGCACTACTGCTGACCATACCACAGAGATACTGAGAAGTCAGCGAAATGCCTGTAAGACAAACACTCATCTCTCGGAGGAAGGGTATGACTGCTGTACTAATAACCATTACTACCATAGCTCATAACCCTGCCTTTCTACTGGTTGTTCACTTGAGCCCAATTTAGAACAATTATATGTCTACTTTGCTTTTTATTTTTATTTATTTATTTATTTTACCTTTTATTTATTTGTTACTGCAGCTGGGACTCATAGTGACCCTCTGATCTCAGCCTGCCCAGCACTGGGATTATAAGTGTGTGCTACCATGCCCAGTTTTGGTGGCTGGCACAGAATGGGGCCAGCTCAGTATATGGTACCAGGGATCGAACCCTGGTCCTTGCACTTGCCAGGGAGATACTTTGACCACTGAGCTATCTCCACAGCCCTATTTTTGTGCAGGTTGGATATTCAAACATCAGAGGTCCTAGGTGCAGGTTGGAAATTCATGTACAAAACAAAAGCAACATGGTTCAACATGGAGCCAGAGAAAGGTAACTTCAGACTACCCACCCAGCCCTAACAGGTAAGACCGCATGAGTGCAAGGAGGAAGCAGAAGACTTTAATGACGATGGTGGCCTGGTAGTCACTGGGAGACCCCACTGTCCTCACCCAACTCATGGGAGTCCACAGCTTTGGAGAAGCCCTGTGTGAAACCCTGGGCAAACAATGCCACTAGACCAGTTTTGCTTTTTTAGTTTTTTTCATCTCTCCATCCAAGAAATATTTATTCCTTAAAGTTTTAGGTTAATAGCATCTTTTAGGTTAATAGCATCTGTTAGCCCAGAGGGCTATTACTGCTACAATAGTTGTAGACCTTCAAAGTATATTGAACCAACTCAGTAATATTTGAAACCATGCTTTAAATCCTAAATGGTGTGATGTAGGGGAGAGGGTAACACAATCCTGCCTCGCTCTCTCCATCTAGATCTGTGTACCAAAATCTCCCTAAGATGTACATAGTGGAACATGCCTTTAATTGCAGTATGCTGGAGGCTGAGGTAGAACAACTGCAAGTTTGTGCCTTCCCTAGGCAACTTAACAACTTTATGAGACTCTGCCTTAACATTTATAAATGAATGGTGGGAATTTAGCTCACCAAGAAGACACTGGGTTCAAGTCTTAATACTGTAGAAAAACAAAAGCCAACAAAAATTCTATGCATTTGTGTGTAATTTGAGAGTATGCTTTCTTCGAGTGTTTTCAAATGAAGTGTTGGGCTGGCAAGACAGCTCAGTGGTCTGCAGGGCCTGCTTGGGCAAAGCACAGTGACCCTGGTTCAAACCCTGGCACCACATCCTATGCCAGCCCCACCCCCAGGGTAGGCTGAGCCAGCCACAAAAAATAATAAGTAAATAAATAAATGCAACGTAACACTGACAGCCAAATGGAAAGCATACAGAGTTTAAAATCTGTTATATAATATTTACTAATAAAATTAGGCTTAATAATACCTATTTCAAGTCGGATGTGGTGGTGCATGCCTGTAATTCCAGCTCTCAGAAGGCTGAGGCAGGAGGATTGCTGTAAGTTTGAGGGCAGCCTTGGCTTCAAGGTGAGCCTAAACTGCATGGTGGGACCCTGTCTTAAAAAGCCCAACCCTATTTTATTGTATTGTTGCTATGAAAAAATTAATTGATTTATGTGAAACTGTAAAAATCTTTTTTTTTTTTAAACTGAGAAAAGGCCATTTTTGGAAAAATGTTGAAACAAGGTCTAAGTTGTCTCAGCAGGACCTAAACTTCAATCTTCTTGTCTCAGCTGCCCAGAAAGCTGGGATAAAAGGTATGTGTCACCACACAATAGCTTAGGAGAGTTTTAAAACAAAGAGGACACTGAACAGTTTATCCCATCTTCCAAAATCACTTCCTATGGTTTCTGATTGCAGCATTCAAACCCTTGTATGACTGGTGTCTTTTTGTACAGTGTGTTGATGTAGTGACTTGCTTCTAGCAAATATAGAAGACATAGGTGGATGTTTGGTTCATCCTCCTTAGCTCATGTCTTCTCTTCCTGAGTTCTTCCAATAGAGGAAAGTGCCTTGGTGTAAGTACTCTGTGGAGAGGTAGATGGCCCACAACACTGAGGGTGGAGGCAAGCAAGAGCGCTGGGAAGGGATTCCCTCCCTGGGAGCACCAGTTACTACAGCCCTAATACCTTGACCAGGCTCTCATAAGAGACTTAGGAGGACTAAACTGTGTGGTACCTGGATTTCCAATTCTCCATCTCCATTTACTGTAAGAAGACACTATGTAATAATAAGAATTCAGATACTTTTTCATTCAAATTATATTAACGGAAACATCTTTAAAGCAAGTATAGTCAGCAAGTCAATTGTATGGTGAACAAATTTTGGAAAGAAAATTTAGTTCAAGCTGTTTAATTGGTTTTAGGTAGCTGATTACGGTTAACCTTTTCTTCAACAAAGATTAACTACCTGGGAAATATTATCCTTTGCCTAGAATTCATTGTTAGGCATCAAGTTTTTAAATTTTGTGTACCTTTACTTACTCTGAAGTAATGATTATCTTACTGAGACTAAAGTAAGGTACTTAAAGTCTTGGAATCATTGGGTGAGGAAAAATATTAAGTCAAAGTCTAATACTCATAAGCTGTGCTATTGCTGAGAATTTCTGCTGTTTCTTTTCATACCATACATAGCATATAGACTTATCTTACTCAAGCTTTTAAGTGTTTTCCCATGTTGCTTCATAGACTATGAGTTGCCTCTTTTATACTATCTACAAAATCATGCACATACTTTCATATGAGACTACATTATTACAGATATTTTAAACATTTTATACTATTTCTGATAAGGCAAATTTTAATTTGTAAACAAAGTAACCAAGCTTGGAGAAAATTTAGTAAAATTTGATATCTGGGAACCCTCCATTAAAATAAATTTCATTCATAAAAATATCTGTGCTGGCTTTTCCAAGGAATATAATAAAACTTTTTGGAGATTTTCAACCTGTGCTCTGACATTTATTACCATATGCTTCCTGTCTGCAGAACGCTGAATAGAAATATTATTTAACATTTATTGAGTGCCAAGAACTCTGTTGGGCAATGTATGGTCATAAAGACAGTCATGGCCTCTATCCAATAGAGTTCTAATAAAAATTAGATACACAGTATATAAATTATACCTCAATAAAGGACACTGAAAAAAACATCAGGCAGCCAAAACATAGGCCAAGACAGAGAGCTTAATTTATGAGATTTAACCCTTTCACAAAGTGGTTTAGCAGCTGAGCTGTCTATTCTAGCAGAGAGTTATTCATTCCCATATTCAAGCATATTTCATGGTGACAAAAAAAAGTTAGGAAAAATGTGCCTTAGTACAATTCAAGATTGTTTGGCTATGTAGACTAATTTCTTTTCGAATAATTCACAGTAATGTACGGGAAGGAGCAGTTAATGTTTAATAATATTTGTAAAACATTTTTTGTCTTTTTTCCTTTTCTCTCTTAATTTCTTATAACTTTTTTTTCTAATTTTACCTGTATATATCTGGGAATGTGAACAACTAATTTGAAGACAACACTATACAATACCACAAATACTATAGAATTCATATTATTGTTTAGTGAAATTCTATATCATTTCTAATTTTTCTTTATTAGTATTCTGCATTCTCTTAAAAAAATTTTAAAAAAGAATAAGTCAGCTTATTTAATTATTTACTTATTAAGGCAGGGTCTTGCTATATAGTTCAGGTTAGGCTTGGATTCACTTTGTGGCACTGAATGGCTTCAAATGTACAGTAATTCTGCAGGGTGCCAGGATTACAGCCATGTGCCACCACACCCAGTTTAAAATTTTCAAGAATGAGAAGACAGAGAGAGAGAGAGAGAGACAGACAGACAGACAGACACAGAGACTAAGAAAATTCTTGTGATAGTATTTATTTAGTATAGTTTTATTTTTAATGAGATTATCAATGTACTTGGCATAAACTGAAGTCACTTGCTTACTCAACAAATGTCAACTCTTTTCCCTTATCTCAGTTAAGCCTCAGAAATCCACCTCCCATAGGTATTATTTCATAGGTATTATTTTCGTTTAAGATGGAAACCTGAAGGTTTAGAGGTTGTAGTGCCCCACGCTACATAGCTGGTAATTTTTCCCATTGGTACTTGGACCTGAGGCTTTCTAAGTAGTCTGTGAGGTTGGCTACCGACACTCTTTAACTTTTCAATGCCTGAAAAAGTCTTTATTATGTTTCAAAAGGTATTTTTGTCCAGTCTAGAATTTTGGTTGATACATTTTTCTAATGCTTCAAAGTGTACCTTGCATTGTCCTGAAGAGAAGACCTCTGGCAGTCTTGTCTTTTCCCTCTGAATATAATAAGGTCTTCTGGAAAGAAATCTCGCTGCTTGTCAGCAGTTTGTCACCCCTGGTGTTTTGTTACTTGACTGGGAAGTGCCTTGCTGTTGCACTTTATTTTTTTCTTCTGTTTATGGATTATTGATTTCCTTGGATTTGTGGGTTTCCTGTTTTCAACAGATTTTAAAAATAAAAAACTAAGCCCCTATTTCCTCAACACTTCTTTGTGTCTTCTGTTTTCTCCTGAGGACCCCAAATGCATACATTAGGCCATGCTGAAGCTGCCCCACGAGGCACAGTGACACTGGCTAGGGTGCCTCCCATTTCTTTCTCCTCTTGGGTTCATTTTGAATACCGCCTCCATCTTCAAGGTCACTAATCTCTTCCAAAAGGCCCCATCTCATCCAGCATCGTTTTCATTTCTAGAAGTTAGATCTTTTTAAATTTCCATTTTTCTCTTTAACAGGCTTAGGCTTTTCTTTACCTACTAATAACTGAAAAATATTGAGAAGAGAAAAATATATTGTGCCATCTTGTAATCCTTTTGTATGGATCACTGTTTTCTTTCATTATGGTTGTATTTTCTCTCTGTGCATAAAAGGCCAGTTTCCTTCCTTCTTCCCTCCCTCCCTCCCTCCCTCCCTCCCTCCCTCCCTCTCTCTTCCTTTCTTGTAACGGGTTTTGGACCCCGGGCTTTTGTACAGCAACTACATTCTTAGTCCCTCTGGGTCTTTTTTATTTTGACACACAATTTTGCTAAATTCTCCAGGCTAGGCTTGAAGTTCCAATTCTCCTTCTTAGACTGCCACATTACAGGGCTGACAGGCATGTGCCACCACATCTATGAATGGTGATTTACTTAAAAACTGTTTTTTTGTTCTTTTAGACAGGGTTGCTATGTATTCTAGGCTGATTCCAGACTCACATGGCCCTCCTGCCTCGGTCCTCTGAGGGGTTGGGATTATGCTCACACTTATGAATGGTAAATTTTGATTGGATGACAGACATGAACTTTGTATTTTGACGTTTTGGATATTTTATTTCTCATTATATATTAGAGATTTAGTCTTGAAATTAGCTGAGGTTTAACAACCTGATTCCTTGATTATTTTGAAGGTTTTTCTGGTTTTTAGTCAAGAGTTAATCTGATTCCCTACTGACATAAATATCCTCTTGAGTACCAAAAATGATTAAGCATTAGGAATTCCCCTCCCCTCTAGTCACTGGTGTCATAAACTATTATTGGTCCCATGTGAGTCCAGGGAATCAATCTACTTGTCTGTCCTTCTATTGATTTGTCCACCCATTTATCTGTCTATCCATCAGCTATCTTATTGCTATGTATGTGTGCGGGACTCAGGATTCAGCTCAGGATCTCATAAGCACCAGGCAAATACTCCTCCATTGAGTGATATCCCAGAGCTTTTTAAACTTTATCTTGAGACGGGGTCCTGCCATGTTGCCAAGGCCAGCCTCAACTCTGGGCTCCTCATGCTTCAGCCTCCCAAGTGGCTGGGTTGTAGGTTCATTCCACTGCACTGAATTTGGGAAATATTTTGTCTGTTCTTTTCCTGTGGTCTCATCTGTAGCTCTGAGTAGTTTCCTCATATTACTCAGCTTAAAAAGAGGAATCTTCTGCAGCTATACAGTGATGTTGTCTATTTCTGTCTCTCCAAAATTGTATATACCTTGCACTCCACCCCTGAACACACACCTTTTGAAAATTCTACCCCTCTGGCCTGCTTCAATTTTTAGCACTGTCTTAATTCAATCAGACCATTCTGCTTGGGATCCCCTTACACTATGGACTGAAAACTATCCAGGCATAATGCTATGACATTTGCAGGAATTCCTTGTTCTTTCCTTTCTCTCAGGGATTACTATTCTGTTGTCCAGTGTCCAGGAATGTTGCTCTGGATACTGTGTTGCATTGTTATAGTAGAGATAGAGAATCTAGTCCAGAGCTAGGGAGATGGCTCAGTGGAATAAACACTTCCCTAGCAAGTGCAAGGGCCTGAGTTCAATCCCTAGTTCCACCACAAAAAAAAGAATCTAGTCCTTCATACATTGTATTTGTAGTACAAACTCTTTGTGATTCTATATTAAAAATAGGTGATAAGGGATTCTAGCATGTTCAGCAAATCTGTAATTCTCCATTTATTGGCTCTATCAGGCCAATAACAAGATAGGTTGACCAGACTTCTTAAGCATCTCAAACCCTCCTATTTTATTGAACAAAGGATTTAGTTCCTGTACTTATAGCTGTTGTACTAAACTATAAGCACTATACCAGTAATCGACAGTTGAAAGCCTCTAAAGGGGAACACTCCTAAGTTCTGAATTCTCCTTTACACATTCTACATTATTGTCATTTACTAGCATTTTATCTTAATAATCAGAAAGTTTCAAATAGTACAGACTACAGTTTTTCTTGTTCTTCCAATCAAAAGAATACTCTACTATAATGGAAGTTTTTTTATGGGTAAGAATGTTCTGGAATCTTTAGTGCCTGTGTGTAGCCTCATTTCTTTTTTCTTTTTCTTTTTCTTTTTTTTTTTGTGGAACCGGGGATTGAACTCAGGCCCTTGCACTTGCCAGAGAAGCGCTTATTCCACTGAGCCATCTCCCCAGCCCAATACTCTACTATAATATATGACCATTACACTATGCCAGCTGCGACCTGTTTTTAAATAAAATTTCACTGGCCTGTTTATATATTGTCTGTGGCTGCAGCTATGCTACGTCAGCAGAGTTGGAGTTGAATAGTTTAAGAGAAACCAGTCTTGTCATCCTGTCTAATACCGACCCTGGAGCCAGGAGTGCTTTACCGCTGAGCTATATGCTCTACTCTCTATTTTTATTTTTCATGTTCTCCTAACAAGGTTTGAGGGAGGCACATCTCATGCATACGGCATTAACACCCAAACATCATGCTCATGATCCAAAGGATCAGCTCTTTTTATTTTTGTTTTGAGACAGTGTTCTGCTAAGTTTTCCTGGATGGGTTCTAATTTGTGATCTCCTGTCTCAGCCTCTCAGAATGCCTGGATTACAGGCATATGCTATTACCCCCAGAAAAATATGCATTTCTTGAGAAGACATGTTTTCTTCATTTCCTGGCAAAACAACCTAATAAACAAATTATATTCATATAGGTAAGAAGGTTTTAAAAGATTGAATAAATAATGAATTCTTTCAAGTATTAAAATATTTATGTGCAAGATGACAAAGACTTCACTGACCAGAGCTTAAGATCAGCGGAAGAGAGGAAGAGAATTTTCAGACTGGGAGGCACTACATCCTTGCTCAGAATCTTTCTAGTAGTTCCTTTCCCTTAGTTCACAAGCACACTAGCGTCTATTACATTTTCCACGCTGCATGGTCCTTCCCAAGCCTTTAAGGTGTAACAGTCACCACCACTGCAATGGCCACTGGTAGGTGTTTAATAAATGTTAAACTATAGACTCATAAAAGCATGACTTGAACTTACTGATACAATACGAAAGAATAGCTTTTAAGAGATACTGGCTAAAGCACTTGCCTGGCAAGCGCAGGGTCCTGACTTCAATCCCTGGCATCATGAGAGAGAGAGAGAAAGAAAGAGAGAGAGAGAGAGAGAGAGAGAGAGACAGACAGACAGACAGAGAATAGCTACTTCTGCAAAGCTCATACTGCATTTCATACTGAAAGGGAGCAATTATATGCACCTAAGTCTACAAAAGAGAATGAAGAAAAACACCTGCTCTTCTATCTCACAGACCTCTTGTTACAGTCTGAGGTAACACTTCACAACTTTAGGTGCTCACACAAGAAGACATTAGGAATTGAAGGGTGTGCGGTACAGAGGTAGTTACGAAGTACCTGCATTTTTATTGTACTACACATTCAGAACTGACTGGGCAGAGGATGCAGATGAGATGCAGGATTTGTACATAGCCATTTGGACTTAATATGGTACCACAAGTTGGTTTCCCACCCACATTCATCTCCAGAAACTTTTCTCAAGATCACCCAAATCAGTCTTTATTCTTGGACTTTTAAAATAAAGAGCCACCAGGCACAGTGGTGCACAGCTGTAATCCTAGCCCTTGGGAGACTGAGGGAGGATTTCTGTGAACTTGAGGCCAGCCTGGGCTGCACTGTGATATCAAGGCCAGCCTAGACCGTGTCGTGAGACTTTGTCTCAAAAAACAAAACAAAATTCTTTTTTTCCTCACGGAGAGTGCAATATTTAGGAATATTTATTCTAATAGAGACTTAATTACAAACACCTCCAATTTTTTTTGTTCCTCCAATTATTTCCTAGGTAAATATTTTTCCTCTGGGGCCAGGGAGCTAGCTTATCAGCACAACTGTGAGGTCCTGAGTTTGATTCCCAGTACTTTCCCACCCCTAACAAGCAAAAACAAACAAAAAGCCAAAAATACTTTTCCTCCTTCAGGTTTTTGTGTCACTTATTTCTGCACATTTAGGCCCTCTTATTTAGATCTTCTCATTTCACTGGGTGATATGTGAAAAATGAGATTTTTTATTTTTTATTTTTTATTTTATTTTATTTATTTATTTATTTATTTATTTTTTTCAATTTAAGTCTTTATTGACTTCACTTTGGGGCCATCAGGTGGGGTGGGGGACACCTTTAAGCATAACAAGGACCCCAGAGTACCCCTCTCTGAAAATAGAATATATCCAAGTTTAGAACTTACATGGCAGTAGGATGGGAGAAGGAAGGGACACAATATGTACAGAGGCTTTCAGGGATGGTAGAGGAGGGCCTTCAGCAACAGGGCATGGTTGTGGAAGCGCTGCATGGGGTAGTCAGCCACTGATCTGAACCCCGTCGGTCTCAGCAAGAGGGTAGATCTCAATGGCTTCCACCAAAGGCAATGCTTCTACTGCAGACTCCATCACAGCCAGGCCGACAGCTGCTTCTGCTTCTGCCAGCTGCTGCTGCACAGCTGCCTGATGCTGCTGCTGGTGGGTTTTGCGATGCTTCCAGAGGTTAGAGAAGGAATGGTAGCTCTTGCCACAGTCAGGACAGGAGTAGGGTCGTTCACCAGTGTGGATCCGGTGATGCTCTGCTAGGCGCATGGAGATAGCAAAGGCCTTGCCACACACTTCACAGGCAAAGGGCCGCTCACCTGTGTGCAGACGCCGGTGGTCTTTCAGGTGAGTACTCTGACGGAAGGCCTTACCACAGTCTGGACATGGGTATGGTCGCTCCCCTGTGTGGATGCGTCGGTGCACCTGCAATGATGTCTCTGTGCTGAAGAGCTTCTTGCACTCGCTACACTCTAAGCCCCGGCGTCGAGCAGGAGCTGCAGGAGCTGTTGTGGCAGAACCTCCAATGGCTGCTGGGGGGGCAGTCACTGGGGTGCGAGCGGCCCTTGGAGCCCTAGGAGCTGGGGGCTCCTTAGCCAGGACCTCTCCAGGGCCAGCAGCTGCATAAGCGGCCTTGTGTGCCTGCAGCCGAGCAGCTGAGCCCACCTTTTTGCCACAGGTCCTACACTCAAAGCGCTGTGGGGCTTGGGCAGCTGCTGCTGCACATCGGTGTTCTCGAAGCTGTAGTGAGGAGGGGAAGGCGGCACCACAAGATGGACAGCGGTGAGGCTGGCGCCCAGCATGCGCCACAAGCTGGTGCACTTCTAGTAATCGGCGCAATAAGAAGGAGCGTGGGCACTCGCGACACTTGTAGGGGTACTCGCCTGTGTGGTGGTAGCGGTGCATGAGCAAGCGGTAGGGGCGATGGAAACGCACACCGCATTCCTGGCAGCGATAGGGGAAGTGCTGGGCATGTACCAGGCGGTGCTGCCTCAGCGTGGAGCTTTGTGTGAAGGACTTGCCACAGTCCCCACACCGGAAGGGTCGCTCCCCTGTGTGTGTGAGTCGGTGACGGGCTAGGTTGGCAGGTGAATTGAAAGGCTTGGAGCAGTCAGGGCAGGGGAAGGGACGTTCCCCCGTTTGAGTACGTAGATGATTACGCACATGAGACTTCTTCTTGAACATCTTGCCGCAAATGCTACATTTATGGCGCCGCTCTAGGCGGTGCACAAAACGCTGGTGCCGGGTCAGCTGCAATGCCTTGCCAAATTCACGGCTACACAAGAGGCAACGATAAGTGCCAGAGGCAGCAGGTTCTGCTGAGCTCTCCTCAGACACAGGGGGTTCTGGGGCCTCTGGTTCTCCAGTCTCTGCTGGGGCTGGCTCAGGAAAACTGATGACAGGCTCCTCTGGAGGGACTGGTGTTGTAGGCAGAGGGACACCCCCTGCTCCATGGGTACGCCGGTGATAAAGAAACTTGGTAAGGTTTACAAAGGTCTTTCCACATGGACATGAATGCAAAGGATTTGGGGTGTGAGCTCGCCGGTGGGCCAGGAGGAGAGCCTCTGTACCAAAGGCCAGGCCACAGTCTACACACAGGAAGTGGGACTCACTACTGTGGTCTCCGAGGTGCTGGTCCAGGCTAGAAGGGCTAGGAAAGACACGACTGCACAAGGGGCACTTAAACACACCCTCTCGGTGACTCCGAAGGTGCTGCTGTAGCATTGCGCAGCTCATAACTGTGGTCTGAGGCTGGCAGAGGGTCAGGCTGCGATGCAGGTACTTCTATAGGTGATGGAGTCAGGGTCTCTTGCTGTAAAGCAGGCTCCTCAGATTCCACTGGAGCAGGAGCAGGAAAGTGGGTGGCCTGATGCTCCAGGAAGTCAGCTGGCAGAGTCTCTTCTGACTCTTCAGTCATGGCAGCATCAAGGCCCTTGCCCGCCTTAGCTGTCTCCAATACTCTAGGTCCGGGCAGTGCTGATCCTCACGCCGACACCTCAGCCTTGCGTCCTCTCTAGCTCCCGCTGTCTCCTCAATTTTTTTTTTTTTTTTTTTTTTTTTTTTTAAATCACTCCTGCTATGTATTCCAGGCTGGCCTTGAATATGCAGCAAACCTGCTGTTTCACCTCCCAAGGGCTGGGATTACCAGCATGTGCAACCTCTCTGGCTGGGACTATTGATATTCTAGAATTTGAATTTTTCATTCTTTCCTAGAAAGTCTGCCTTTCCTGTGCATATTTTCTTTCCCACTTTTGCCCCTCTTTCTGTTAATTATTTTTCCTCAGACAAGTTAAACATTCTCCAGAAATTCTGTTGTCAATCTTCTAATCTTTCCTCCCTTACTTTTGAGGGGTGGGGAATTTCATGTTTCTTTCATTTGACACTATTGGCAGATATCTCCTCCCAAGTCCTTTGACACTTTCTCTTCGCCTGTGACAAATCCATTTGGTAAGCATACTTTTAGTATATATACTCTTGCTTCTGATTCTATTGACTTAAAACTAGGTCACACTGTACTAACTTTTGTATATATGATTGCAATAAACTCTTAACCAGTCTCTAGAACTAGTCCCACCCAGTTTGAATGTAACCTTGCACACAACCACCAGCCTTCTTAAATACCAACTCCAATGAGCTTTTGCTTTAAGATCTACCTATTGCTTCCTGTTAAAAGTCCCACGTTCTTCAGTCTGACTTTCAAAGGACCTCTACAAGGTGCTCCTATTTTTTCCTTTCTATCCTGATCTTTTATTATTCTCTTATACATGTACCAGATGCCACTCAAACTAGAATATTTGCTATTCTCTGAACATGCCCCAGGCTCTTCTGCCTTCATGCTACCTTGCACATGTAGGCACTAAATGAATTAGAATACCTTCAACTACTCTTGTCAGAATCCTACCCATCCCTTCAGGGTGAGTTCAGCCATCTTTCCCCAAACAGAAAGCCTTCTTGAATTGTTCATGGTCTCTTCTTTCTCTGCCCCCCTAAGTGGCTTTCTACGCTGCACAGGAATTTTGCTCAGGTTGTAAAGGCTTCTCTTATGGCAACTATGTGTAGATTGGAAACAGAGTTATTTGTATAGATAGCTTATCTCTCTGAATGGATTATAAATTCAGTGTAGAAAAAAAAATTCACTTTGTATCCTCAAAGCATCTGATATATCACTCTGCAAAGAATAGATAATAAATGCTTGGTTTCTAAATGATAAGGACGGAGCATTCACATGGTGGCGGGTGTCCCCAAATACTTCCCGTGACACTTAGGTTGACCTGATTTCTTGTGGTTCATACTTTATTTTTGGATCACAGTGGAGTGACGTTAGCACTCTGCATAATCTCTCATGCAAGTTCTTATGCTGTACATTCTTGTTGGTATTTCTTCTTTAGCTTATCAGTTTCTTGAGAACAAAGTTTTATATTGCTTCCTGGAATTATCCCTCATACATAGTATGAGCCAGATAAATGCATTAGGATGAGTTAAGTCGATGATTTTCACAGAATCTTTACTAAAAAAGAAAAAAGATCTTTTAACTCACAAAGGATGATACCTCAAATCTGGGCAATTGTTGGTTTGATGTGTGCTGCGAGAATATATACATAATCCATAGTTTCTATTATACATGTGGTTCTGCTCTGGGAAATTATGCTAAAGAATTGTGATATTTATTTAATTTCCAAGTGGTACAGAAATAAAAGTGAAGTTAATTTTTTCTGAAAGAATATTTCAGTCAGAAATTTTTACTGCATGTATATTTTTAAAGATGTAGACAGTCTAGACATTATTGGTGGATACTAAATATCAATAGAAAAATAAAGATGATGTGAGTTTGCCACAGAAGTAGCCAACACCAAAAATGTACTTGAACAAAAAATATAAGCAATACTCTCCATACAGATGAAACCAGAGGACCAAAGAATGACTTCTAGTTCAGTTTAAGCACTTGGTAACTTATCAACAAAGAACAATTTTACAACAAGCTACTAGATTTTTCTCTATTTAAGTTTCTGATATGTAATATAATTAGAAAATTTACAGCATATGGGATAAAAATCTAAGTTTAAATGAGCTTATAACTGGCAATAAAACCATTTTCATATGATAACTTTTTCTAATAAATAAAAGCTAAAGTATATATCCAGTGTCATGCAACCATGTCATTTTTCACTGCTGATGCTCATGTTACTGTAGTATCACATGCACAGCTAAAGACACTGCTAATTTTTTTTTTTTTTAAAAGAAGAAACTATACACAGTATAATGATCTTATGTGTTAAGTGTTTTAAGAACAAGATCTGATTTCGATAGTGAACCCCTTGGGGAAACAGAAACTAGGAGCTTTGAGGGTAACAATCCTAAAAGTTTTGTTGTGAAAGGAGTCACCTGAGTTATAGCTGTGATCAACAGAACTAGAGCATCACAAACATGAAAAGTCAGGTGTTTGGGCTGGGGAGATGGCTCAGTAGCACCTGCCTGGCAAGCGCAAGGTCCTGAGTTTAATACCCAGTACAAAAAAAGCCAGGTCTTGATTAGCCAGAGCTAATGTGTGTTGCGCTTGCCATACTGGTAGATCTTGGGAATCAGACAGTGATGGGTTAGTGAGGGAGAGTGGAAGGAAACGGGCTTAGGGCTATGCTGTGTGAGCAGTGGGCTTCTCATCGCCCACCTCCACTTCCTCTTTCTGACACTGGGTCTCCCTGTGTAGCTCAGGCTAGCCTCGCCTCCTGGTATAGCTTTCCGGTGCACCCCACCACTCACACTTCAATCATAGCAGATCACTTTAATATGGCTGACCTTCACCCAGACAGCTACCGCTTATCGCTGGTGTTGTCACTGCACTCTAGCAAGGAAGTCTTCTGTTGCTGCGCCTCACCCTTGCCTTCCATGTATCAATCAGGAGATTTAAGCAGAATTTGTCATTCTCAAGGATGGCAAGGAAAGTTAGGAGTCTCAAATGAGCAACAATGTATTCTTAAGAAGAAAAGAACAAACTGTGTTTGTAGAGAAAGCCAGCGGTTGCAGTGTGCTCTGCCAAGGGATTACAGAAGCATTGTGTGTTAATAGTTACAGCACCTGAAAACATAGGCACCAAATAAAATGTTGTAGCTTTCTGTGCAGCTGTGGAAAAAAATATGCACCATCATGTGGTATTCCTAAAGAAAAATATGTACACCTAACTGTGATGTGGGGACTGTAGTTAATGTTTGGTAACTACCCCTGGTTTTTACATGGTGACTGTGTCAATGTTAGGTGCACAGTAGTGCTGGCTGGGAGGAATGGCTACATGGTGTAGCATTTCTTTCGGTTGTAATGACTTGGGCAGATTTTTTATTATTGCCTGAAAGAATAAAGGAGGGTAGTCACTAAATGTCTTTCATCTGCTTTTTTTTTTTTTTTTTTTTTTGGCAGAACTGGGGATTGAATACAGGGCCTTGTGCTGGCCAGGCAAGTGCTTATTCCACTGAGTCATCTCCTCGGCTTTTTTTGGTGGTACCGGGGATTGAACTCAGGACCCAGTGCTTGCCAGGCAAGCGCTTATTCTAACGAGCTGTCTCCCCTGCCCTCTTTCATCTGCTTTCAGAATTTTTGTAATCAATGTTAGGTAGCCTCAATTTGTTTAAGTAGAAGGCAAAGAGAATTAAGATTTAAAGTCAAGATATACTGTCAGTGAGATAGCTCAGTGGACTAAGCATCTTGTACTGGTTGATACATTGTGTCAACTTGAGAAGTTTAGAAGTTTAATTAATGACTCAGCAGAGAGCCAGGATTCTTAGTTTGTAAACATCCTCATCCTGTACAAGAGCAGGACAGGGGCATTCTGTGAGTTCTACACCCCAAGCCCCAGGGAAACTTGTTTATATATAAAGAGGGGAAAGAGGCTGGCTAGGAGCTGCAACTGCTGCCCTTCCCTTTGCTCTCCACTGCTTTCTGCTACCATGAACTGCTGCTGTCTGCCATGTGCCACTCTGCCTGGGAGCCAGCCAAAGATAGACTAAAACTTCCACAAACTGTAAGTTAAATAAATTTTGAGCTACAAAGTGAGCTTAAGGCTAGCCTGAACTGCATAGTGAGACCCTGTCTCAAAAAAGACCAATCAATCAATCAATCAATCAATCAATCTTTCCTTCCTTAATTTTGGGTGTTGGGTATTTTGTCCCAGCAACAGGTAAAAAGTAGCTGAGACACACCTGCTTTGGCAAGCACAGGGACCAGGGTTCAATCCCCAGTCCTGTATGGTGCACCTAGCCTGCGACCCAGTCCAAATCCTGTACCAAATACATAAATGAAAAAAAAAAAAAGATATAGTATGTTGTATGTGAAATCATATTCAACTTTATTTGCCTCTTTTTTGGGGGGAGTCAGTAGTGGATGGAACCTAGGATCCTGTTCATGCTAGGCAAGAGCTATCATTGAGCTATGCTGTCTGCCCCAATGAATGACAACTGAAATGAAAAATGAAAGAGAATAGGAGATGATTTAATGCTGCAGTAGAAGTTTATCTAGGGCTAGAAAGATGACTAAGATTTTAGGTAAAGCTGTATGTAAGAAGGGACATAACACGGCACATTGGGGCCAGGGATATGGCTCAGTAGAATAAGCACTTCCCTGGCAAATGCAACGGTCTGAGATCAATCTCCTGTCCTGCCAAAAACAAAAACCACGGCACATGAGCTGTGTGTCTTTAGAGTGGCAAGCCAGGGATATAGCTCAGCAGCACAGCACCTGCCTGTCAAATATAAGGTCCTGAGTTTGATCCCCAGTACCAAAGAAAAAAAGACAGTAGATTTAATGCAGTAATTGTGGGCCGGGCGTGGTGGCGCATGCCTGTAATCCCAGCACTCAGGGAGGCTGAGGCAGGAGGATTGTTGTGAGTTCGAGAGCAGCCTGAGCTACAAAGTGAGCTTAAGGCCAGCCTGAACTACATAGTGAGACCCCGTCTCAAAAAGACAAAAATAAAAAAATAAAATAAAATAAAAATTCAGTAATTGTGAAGTAGAGAGAGGCTGTGAGAGTTACGAGGTTTTTGAGCAAGTAAGTGACATAATTAGGATTACATTGCAGAAAGTTTGACCTAATTCACTTGGTTACTTTCTCATTGTTGAGGCAAAGTACCTGGCACCCAAAATTAAAGGAGGAAAAGTTAATTTGGCTTACACCTCAGTCAATAGTCAGCTGGCTCCAGGGCAAGGGTGGCACACAGCAGAGGGGCTGCAGGGCACAGGGGACAGAAGGTAGCAAAAGCAACAAGGAGCAAACCACAGATCTCTCTATCCCTTGTATCTTATCCAGACTACTCAGGGCGGGTAGCACTCACAGCCTTAATCCTAGTAGCTGTGAGCCCAGCGCAGCACTGTGAAATCGGTCTCAGGATCATACACTCTATATCAGCCACCCCTGAAGAAGTCCCATCTATGACTGCTTGAGACTAGGGGGATGTCTAGACACAAGCCATAACACTAATAAATAAGATTTGTGTATACAGACTCAATGGAAAAGGAAGACGAGGAGGTGAAAATTCTTAGATGGAAGACCAGAAAACACATGATAAACACAACATATTTTCACTTACATAGTGAAACAGAAATGTTTTACAATGTAAATTATACAACGAACTTTAGATAAACAACCAGCTTCCCTTCTGCCTTTCACCTTTCATAAAATTATAGCACAAAAGGCAAGAATACCAAAACAGCAAACTTACATTCAAGTTCTTGCTTTCCTTTTATTTTTATCTCTAGGGTGACTTGGGGCAAAATACAAGCTCAAGATTTCTCATCTCAAGAATGAGAGACACTATTCTTATAACTTTGAGATTCAGTGACCATAAAAATGATTTTGGGGAGCCCTTCAAAAATCACAGACAGACTGCTATAGGGAAAGGCCCCTTAAGCAAAAGTCCAAGGGTTCTGTTAAGAAATGACTGGCCAGGGGCCAGGGAGATGGCTCAGTGGAATAAGTGCTTCCCTGGCAAGCATAAGGGCCTGAGTTCAATCCCTGGTTCCTCCAAAGAAAGAGAAAGAAATGACTGGCCTAAATCAGTGAGCAGATTTAAATACCTGCTGTTTTCTACTGCTGATAGCTTTCTATGAAAGGTAGAGTATCAGCAGGAAAAGATTCATTACTTCTTTCTAGAAGCCAAAATCCAGCAAACCTTTCTTTTCATTTATGGATACTTCAACTTTTGCCAAGAGAAACAAACTGTAAAATATATAAGTTGGAAAATATGAATCATCACTAGTATTAAAAGCTACATTTAACAATTATGTTGCAGTTTCAAACGTAATACTGAATTCCATTAGATTTAAACACAAATTCAATAAGGATTTCTGATTTTATAAATGGCATTTAAATGTAGTCAGAAGTAGAAACAGGAACCATCTGATAGAGGAGTGATTGTGGTTTAAATGAAAAGGAGAAAATAAAGACATAAGGAGACCAGAAGGTAAAGGAGAAGAAAAACAGGCTGAAAGTGATCAGACTACATTAATAATTCTGTGGCTACAAACAGGAGGTGAATGCTTATAAATTTGCATTTATTATATATTTTTTATTTGAAAGGGGTTTTTTTGGAAAGGATTTTAAATTAATGCTACAGTCAAAGGTGAGGCACTTATCACTTAAAAGGCAGAAATTACTTCAGCAGAAGCATGTGCCAAATTTGTTTGTTTTTGGTGGTATTGGGGATTGAACTCAGGAGCTTGCCCTTGTCAGGCAAGCACTTATTCCACTGAGCTATCTTTCTGGCCCCCACATGTGCCAATTTCTTAAGGAATCTTAGTACATACAGAAATTGTGCCATACGACTGCAAGTAACTATTTGGTCTTTATTTCACAATTTGGATTTTATTTTTGCTGTCTTTTACAATGTTTATTCCCTCTAAATTGTTCTATTTCCTAAAAGTGGTGTTTATGTACTTTTCCTGATATGACCACTTGTTTAAAAAATCACTACTTTCAAGCCGGGCGTGGTGGTGTGTGCCTGTAATCCCAGCACTTGGGAAGCTGAGACAGGAAGATTGTTGTGAGTTCGAGACCAGCCTGAGCTACAAAGTGAGTTTGAGGCCAGCTTGAACTGCACAGTGAGACCCTGTCTCCAAAAAAAAAAAAAAAAAAAAAAAAAACAAAATAAAAAATCACTACTTTCATAGGCAGCAATCACAAGTTGTTAAAATCTTTAAGTTTCTCATTTAGTTGTTAGGGGAAAGTTAAGCAAATAGTGTTTCATCAACTCCACAAATACGTTAAGGACACAGGGCTACTTTGGAATATGTAGGGGAGCTGCACTGCATTCCGGGCATCAGCGCTCCTTCAGAACTCATTTCATTTTCATACAACCGTCTGGTATCGGACTTCTAAAATGATGACTTAACTATTTTTAATCCTACAATTCTTTATCGACTTCTTCTCCATGTTCCGTAACGCTTAGCAGTTTTCTCAGGGCCATCAGGTACACAGCAGGGAAGGAAAAGAGTAGGAGTCAATCTGGAGGTGTCAACAGAAAATACTCTATGCCACAAGTGGCTGACGCTACCAGACACAGCCGAGAAGCTCTAGCCCTGGGCAGCAACAAAGCGGCTATGCAGACCATGACGTTCAGTGTGGACAGAACAGTGTGGGAAGAGTAATTCCCTGAGTGTCTTGGGGAGGTGATGGAAAGCAGCCTCAATAGTCTTTATTCCCCAGGAAAAGAATTTAAAATTTTATCCATTTCAGAGAAATAAGACTAAAGCATCTTTTCATTTTTTTCTCTCTCTCTCTGGTACTGGGGATCAAACTCAGGACCCTGTTCTTGATAGGCAGGTGCTTATGCCACTGAACCATCTCCCCAACCCTAAAGCATCTTTTCTGTATATGTGAAACTCAGAACACAATAAATAAACAAAAAAGGCTACTCCAATACAAAAAAAGTACGTATACCCACATGTATAAGCACATATATATATATATAAATATATATAAAACAAGATGGTAAGAAAACTCAATGATATTTTTAGAAATGAAATAAGGTGAGACAGGGATAGTTTGTTGAGAACTAGATTTTCTATGTTGGAAAGAAAAACTGAAAACCTAAAAGCAAAATGTATTACAGGCTGCTAAGAAAATGACAGGATTGGAGTTTACGGGCCATCAAAAAGAATAAACGAAACATCATTAGTTTTCCTGGGCTTGTGAAGGTTTTAAAAATTAAAAGTAGAATGTAATGCAATGCTTTCTTTTTTCAAGTGGGCTTCTTCTGAATCTTGATGGGCTTACTGAACTCAAATGGTCTTTCTGGGAGATTTCTGAGATTCTGGCATTTGACACTATGGAAAGAACAGCTAGAAGCCAAACTGCAGACAGCAGAGAGATGTGTGGGGAAAGTGTTAAGTGAAATAGGTTATTTTCTAGACATACTTGTTGGGAAATTATTATACAACAGTATTCACTGAAGAAGTGGCTTTCCATATTTATGACAAGACCAGAGTAAAATGTTCCCATCACTTTGTATATATGTCCAAGCACTTATAAATTGAAATTTTAGACTTTTTATTAAATTTCACTTGAAAATGCTAATTCTGCCTCCTAAAACAAAACTGAGAATATTAGTTACAAAACAACCTAGCCCTCTGGAACTCAGAGGTCGCTTGAGATAGTCAGAGCAACTGGAACCCAGGTAGTATCTGCAACCTCAATCTGTCCGTTTACTTAGCAAGCATACGTCAAATGCTGGGGGGTGAGGGGCTGTTAAAAACATTCATCCAGAAGAGTTAAGCGAAGAGAGATCAAACTGGAGACTTGATGCTGATGAAGAGGGACCCTCTGAGGATGATGTTTAAGCTGAGACTGAAAGAACCAGTAAGAGTGAGCAAGGTGAGTGACACTAAATAAGTGGGTAAAAATAGGCAGAGCCGGAGGGGACAGGAAAAAGAGCTCTATTGTTTTAAAAGCTGAAAGTAGGCCGGCGTAGATGGAGAACAGTGAGTGGAGAGCCAGTGGTGTGGGTTCTGAATGAAAAAAAGACAGAAACCCCCCAAAGAAACAAACTATACTCATAATACAACACAATCAAACAAAGAAAAAAATTATTTGTTGAATGTAAAAGCTAAATACAGGAATCCAAATTTAAGTTTGCCCTTGACCTGGTTCACAAGGACAGTCTTACAGAGTATAAAATATAATGCAAGTATACTTGACACACAAAAAAACACTTGATTCAATTTCTTGCCAAAGCAGGCATTTATTGAAAGCACATGTACTATATTAAAAAGGATCTTAAAATTTTATGTGCCAGATTTGATAAGGGATCTAATTTATATTCTGGCATTTAGCTGGAAGCCTGGATTTGTGATGCAGCAACACAATAAGGACTTGATTTTCTCTGTTCTTTTATAGCCAAGTCATATTCACTTGGTCATATTCACTGGCAATTCCAATTAGTACAAACTGATACACTAATTTCAAATGAAGGTTAAAGGTCAGGGACAAGCAGAGTGAGATCATCTACAAAGGAAATGACGCAAAGTGCTAATCAAAAATAAAGTGTGTTTGCAACCATTACAACAAGCTCAAGTCCTTGAATCTGTCCAGCTCTGATGCTTTTCTAGCAGTTCTCCTTATGTCCTATTTCTTTTCCTTTTCCTTTTTTTTGGCAGAACTAGGGATTGAACTCAGGTCCTTGCGCTTGACAGGGAAGTGCTTATTCCACCGAGCCATCTCCCTGGCCCCAAGACACACATATTAACGCATACTTCTATCTTAAAGTAAGCTTTTAGACCTTTAAAAATGAGGTATAAACCATACTTTCATTCATGATCCACGGTGTCAGGCAGTGAACCATAAAGAAAAATAAGTGATAAATGACTTTATACAGTGCTTCTGCAATAATAATTTCCACAGTAACATTGGTGTTTCCTTGCCTCCTTTTACTACTAGATTGTCTTCCTTATGGCTATATTAAGCAAAATACAGCATGGAATCTAGCAGGCATTTCAAGTTTTTAAATTAAAAAACGGTTATAAGGGACGTAGGGAAGGTTATACATGTATTCGCTGAATATGTAGCACCCAGCTATAATGATAAAGGTAGTATAATCTCACAACTTGATTTGCCTTCACTACAAATATCCTATCAGAGGTAAATGTCAGAAATCTACTATAAAACTACATGGCAAAGTCAGGAGACAAGACAATGGGGAAACGGCAAAAGCGTATGCTTTTAAGATCTCTTCCAGTGTGTGTTTGGGTGCAGAGAGTAAGGGAGAATAAACCCAGGGACTTGGCATGAAGCTATATTCTTTTATTTTGGGACAGAATCTTGTCAGGTTGTTAAGGTGCCGAGGATGGGATCAGACACTTAGGATCCTCTTGCCTTAGTCTCTCCCACTACTTGGACTGCAGGTGTGTGCACCATGCCCAGCTTATTAATGTTTTGAATATTCTACAGAGTATAAAACTAATTCTACCTACTTTCTTAGGTTACGTGGAAGACTTAAGTGGTCTTAAGTGGAAGACTCAGTGAACTGAAATACAGTCTAAATCAGATGCTTCTTTTGGTACTAAAAAACAAAAATAAATTTCACAATCTTTCTGGTTTGCAGGGATATAGTCAGATGGCCCCTTCAGGAGATTCTTCTAGTTCAAGTCTATGATAGGAGCACTGTTAAAGTTTATTCTGGGAGCATGCCTGTGGATTCTAGAGCATGATGAAATTAACTGAAAGTATTTTGTGAGGTTAACCTTGAAGGCTGTGTGTGTGTGTGTGTGTGTGTGTGTGTATTGTGTCAGAGTCAAAAAGAAATGTTTGTTTAAATGTCTAAAGGATTGTGATGACATTTAAAAAAAAAATATGTTAACTTAGCGGGGCTGAACTCACTAAGTTAGTTCTTTAGTTAAGGCACCCTAGTCGCTGTCGTGATGGAATTTTGCAGATGTAATTAGAGTCCCTAATCAGCAGCTAACTTGAAGCTAATCAGAACAGAGATGATTTTAGGTGAGCCTACCCTACTTGGTTAAGCAATTTAAAAGAAGGTTTAGGCCTTCGCCTGAGCCGAGAGACTCTGAACACCTTGTCAAATGGGATTCTAGCCTGCTCCAAATTGTCTTCTGACCGGCCTATTGACTAGCTTAACCAGTTTCCATACTCGCATAAGCCAATTCCTTGCAATGAGTTGTTATGTCTGTAGAACATCTAAAATGTTTTAACAAGCCGGGCGTGGTGGCGCACGCCTGTAATCCCAGCACTCGGGAGGCTGAGGCAGGAGGATTGTTGTGAGTTCGAGACCAGCCTGAGCTACAAAGTGAGCTTAAGGCCAGCCTGAACTGCATAGTGGGACCCTGTCTCAAAAAGACAAAAAAAAAAAAAAATAAATAAAATAAATAAATAAAATAAAATAAAATGTTTTAACATTCTAGAATATGATCTTCTAGGTTAAAGTGCTATTATTATAAATGTGATTATTATCCTCAGAGTGTACAGGTAGCAATGACCCAATATTTAGGATAGAATTCAAATGCTTAGTTTTTTTTTTTTTTTAATTTATTTGGTACAGGATTTCACTATGCAGCTCAGACCTGGAATGATCTTTCTGTTTTCAACCACACCCAGACTCAGTGGCCGGCTCAGTGTGCCCAGGGGCAGGGTCGGCACGGATGTGGTGCCAGAGACTGAACTTCAGTCCCTGAGCTTGCCTTAGCAGGCGCTTAAGGCTGCTGAGCTATCCCACTAGACCTCAAATGCTTAGCTTTTGCAAATCACAGAATACGTTAGATTCACGTGAAACTCAAAATATGATGCTACTAAAAAAGCTATAAAGGACAAGACTAACAAAAATATATACAAAGGAAAAACTTCCATAATGAGAAAACAGTAGGAATAATGCAAACAAAGAGAAGTATCTACAGGTCAACTAGAGATCTGTTTCCTTAGGTATAAGGTAATGGGAGAATAACACACTGAGTCCCTCCACTACATACAAGATGGCTATTCCCAGTAGTTTCCATAGGAATGCTTAAAAATTTAAATTTATTGCTCTAGGAACAATAAGGATAGAATACCCAAGAGCTCAAATTGAAATTTATTTTGTAATTTTACTCATAGAAATTCTTACACCTAATACCATTCTCTCATAAAACAAAACACTTGGGCTAATTTAAATAAACAATTGGTCAGATAATCACTAGTGAGTGGTCCGTACTCCTATGTTATTTCTTGAGGTCTGACAATCGACCACATATTATTCAGAATCAAAGAGTCGGGCGTAAGTAGGGGCCTGGTGTCAGCCATTCATGGAAACCTGAGGTCTTTTTCTGCAGGTTACATAGCCTATGCTTAAATCTTGTAGATCAATAAGCGTCCTAAGACAACAATATGCAATGTATTAATTATTTCATTTATTTATTTTGTCTTTTTGAGACAGGGTCTCACTATGCAGTTCAGGCTGGCCTTAAGCTCACTTTGTAGCTCAGGCTGGTCTCGAACTCACAACAATCCTCCTGCCTCAGCCTCCTGAGTGCTGGGATTACAGGCATGCACCACCACGCCCAGCAATATATTAATTATTGAAACTGTTCTACTAACCTGTTTTGAACTCTCATTGCTTTTTCTCAGTAAAATTAATTAAAAAATATTTTTAAAAAAGCGTCCTAAAAGGAAATTCATAGCATGCCTCAGCTGAGCTTGGCACTTTCTTCTTAATTTCTAAAACAAACTCCTGGGTGTTTTTGTAACTTCACACATGAAGGGAGATAACAGGAAAAAAGGTAGGGTTGGTTAAGGATTGGTCAGTAAGACTGAGAAAATGCTTACAGGAGTGGTTTATATGCTTCTTCCGTCAAATCTTCAAAGTGGCACTGATATTTCACAGAAAATATTTGGCTACCTACACACCAGCAGAGTCCCTGCTGGCCAAAGATCGTGAAGCTGTTCTTTTAGCCCAGTGGCAAAGAATGCAGCCATAGTGCAAGAGAGGCTAGAGACTTGAAATATACTCCGGCCAACTGCTTTTTACTTTGAAAGCTTTTTAAGTGAATAATAAGCTCTCTGCACTGAAAAGGGTATGGAATAGCCTCAAGTTGTATATGGAGTCCGTATGTAGAAAACAAGCAGAGCTCATATGGCATGTTACTGCTCTCTATTTTAGAACTAGCACAGGAACCATGTGATGTGTTCATTGCTATGGTAACTACATTTCAGTGGTGAACAGGAGAGCAAATGGGCATGTAAAACATGTATAAGTTGTCAATACACAAGTGACTGCTGCCCTGGAGCTGCAATAACTTAAATTTCATGGACGCACGACTTACTAAAAATCTATCCCTTCTACTTTTTTTAATTGAGGTTAATAAGCCTTTCCTCCCCATGATGTCCTCCTCATTCATGAAAACAAATGATTAGTATCTTTTTACCCTAAGGTTTCAATTATTTCTTAGAGAGTTACAAGTACTATTATCATTATTACTAATATTATGTGCCATGTCTTATTATATTGATATAAAGATGAATGGAGTCTCAGCCATGGTTAATGGCAAAAACACACTGCCTGGCCTCTAAGGGGTCAGGTATACTGCTAGGAACAACTGAGTCACATGCTGAGCTGGATTACAAAAGGGAATCCCCTGATGTGACAACAGTTACCTTATAGTTCAAGTACTTTCTGGCCAGAGTAAATAAAAAACAATCCTACCAAGACTTGATCAACTTGGATTACTCGTATTTGTCCTGCATTTAATGAGATATTTAAGTTAAATACTTATTTTAAGCTTTCTGTATAGTGCTACTTAAAACAGACATTTTAAGCTCCTCTGAAAATGCTTTTTCTCTCTCTTTTCATCCATGATTCATATGGGCCAGTTAACTGTGTCTGATCTGATTTTTATAAAGTTAAAATTTACACTAAATTTCATATGATCTTAAGCCTGAGGTCACAATAACCAAATCACTTACCATAATGACTATCATACTATAGTTTTATGTATAGTTATACATGTTTATATGTACATGAAATAAGTTAAATCTGTATGCATACAAAATCTCATTTTATATAACTGTCTGCAGTTCTTGAAAGAAATAACATTTTTCTTCACTGACAATAAATACTAGTATCAGTGGATTACTGGGGAAAAAAAAAAACCCAACAATCAGAATTATGGTTACTAATAGTGAATGCTAATATTCTAAACTTTACCATTCTTGTAAGTTGGCATTAATTGACCTGTAAAAATCATTCACTGTAATAACTTTCTAATATCATTTTATTGGAAATTGAAAGAAAAATATACATTGAATAAAGCAGGCTACATTTACAATCATACTTTATACATATAACTATTCGTTTGGAAGGACACAAAGACCATGAATTTGTATTTGTGTACAGAAGGATAATTTATACTTCGGGCTGTTTCAGCAATAGGAGCATTTTCTTCAAACTCATTGGTTCAGTGGCACCATATGGAGCCTGTTGATCTTCAGATACCACGAATGTCTCCAAGATAATTTCATTCTAGTGTGTTAAAACTTTCTACCCTGCAGCTGTCATTATAACTATATAATTCATGCCCAACGATAAAAATGCAAATCATTTAGCTCACTGTTTAGAGAAATAGAAGAGATTTCTAATGATATCTGTATTTCCAAGTCATAATTTCAACTGTTTGTGAGAAGCATTCTATAAATGGGAAGCCACTACTCATTTGGCAGAGTTAACTACTGCTACAGGATGAGAAAAAGGGCAAGTGGGAAAGGTCAGCAAGGGAAGTGGTAAATGTCAGCAAGAGAGAATTAGGGACATCTTAGAAACACACTGATGAATGAAAAGAGCAGAACTCAGGAGTCCCTTTTCTGTATTGTATTATATTCAAAAAAGTAAAAAAAAAGCACAGCTTATATGTTATATAATGATACAAGTATGTACATGTAGATGTGCACAAAGACACTTGTATACATATATTCACATATACTAAGATATGTACATAAAGGAATGTACTGTGTACACCTCTCTCACATGTTTCTTATGTATAAATCCCTATTATGTACATGTGTTTCAAAGATATGAAAATACAAAAGTCAGAAAAGGCATTAACTCTACAGCGACTTGGCAGAAACTTCAAATGAGGGGGGCAGAGGCATGTGCTTTGCGACATACATATGTTGCACATACTCTTTGATATATTTTAAATATTTTATAACAAAAGAAAAAGGATGAGAGAGAAAAAAGATAGGAAATTGATGCATAACTACTGTTTCATGGGCAGAATATTACAGTTTCCAGATTCCCACAAGAAAGAGTAAGAGAACAAGATGCCACCAGGGGAAATCACCTTTGTTTGCCTCAATATCAAAGCACAAGTCATAAGGCAAAAGACTCACCTTTTTCAATGGAGGTTCTTTAGCCAATTTATAAACATTATTATTTTAATTTGTATGTCATATAAGAATATGTTAGATTAACACAATAAAATTCTAATGTGTGTAACTTTTCTAGAAACAGAGAAGTAGGATTTATTCTTTTTTTTTTGGTATTTTAGGGAAGGGTCCACAGAGTGTTCAGGGTCTCACTACTAGATGGGACTCCATAGTGATCCTCCTGTTTACAGCCTCCCAAGTGCTGGGATTATAGGCGTGCAGCACCACACCCAGTCTCAATCACTATCTCAGTGTGGCCGGGGGTGGAGCCAACACAGCAGGCCTGGGGATTGAACCCGCAGCCCCTGTGCCTCCTTGCAGGTGCCTGCATCCACTGAGCTATTTGGCTGGCCCTTATTCATTTTTTTAATGGGGAAATTTATTGGTAGAGATGGTGAGCTGGCTTGGAATTAGCTATTATTTATAAAAACTTCTACTTAAAAAAATTATTTACAACATCCCAGAAATTCTCTACTGTCACTAAGTCCCTCCATTTTTTACCAAAGGGGAAACTACTTTATGATTTTTATGAGATTGTTTTTGCCTGTTTAAATGATATATCACAGAACACAAATATTCTTTTATAATGTTTCATACATGTAGTTGGGTATATTAGGAGTCCAATTTTTTTTAACTAGTGGTACATAATTGAACAAATATACCAGAATTTGCTGAAAAATTATCCTAATGGACATTTTATTTCCTATTGTAAATCTTATATAGTCTTTTTATGGATGTATGTATTTTCTGTCTTTTTTTTTTTGCGGAACCAGGGATTGAACTCAGGCCCTTGTGTTTGCCAGGCAAGCACTTATTCTACTGAGCTATCTCCCTGGTCTAAGAGGTGACAGCGTGCTGCAAGGACCGGGAATTGAACCCAGGTCTCCTGCGTGCCGTCTTTTTGATCATAGGGTAGATGATTGGCTAATTTTTTTTGCAGAACTGGCGATTGCACTCAGGCTCTTGCGCTTGCCAGGAAAGCACTTATTCTCTGGAGCCATCTCCCCAGCCCATGATTGGCTAATTTTATAAGAACAAAACAAAAACTACCATATGGTATTCCAAATACGTGCTTTCTGGTCTCACTAAGAATGATAGTTCTGACTGTTCCACAGCTTTGCCAAAAATCAGTAGTTCTTCTGACTGTAAAAGTGGATGAACAATGGCATTTCAGGGTGATATTAATTTTATCCCAAAATGATAAGAGAATTTCTTTAGTATGCTTATTGGCCATCAAATTATTTCCCTTTTTGAAGTGTCCAAGTTTCTTACCCATTTATGAAGTTATGCTCTTTGTCTTATTGATTTCTAGGGACGCTTTATATATATTCAAGATACAATCATTTGTCAGATGCATAAATCATAAATGTTTGCTAATCTGTAGTTGGCCAATTTATTATCTTGATGGTATCCTTATATAAAACAGCTTTACAGTATTAACTTATACACCACAAGTTGTACTTGCTTTCGGAATATAACTTTTGTAACACCTCACTACAATCTGTATTAGAACCTTTTCAGCACCCTTCATATCTCCAGGTCCATTTAGCTTACACCTCCTGAAATGCCTTAAACTTAGGAAGCTTTCTGAATCACAGAACCTTTTCAGAGAAGGAAGGTCAACATGTAAAAACAAAGAAGTACCAATTGTTTTAAAATCAAAAAGTCTAAAGGGCAGGTGAGATAGGTCAGTGGACTAAGTGCCTGCTTAGGCAAGCACAGGGACCAGAGTTTGATCCCCAGCGCCACATGCTGGGCTGGCCCCGCCCCTGGGTACACTGAGCAGGCCAAGACCTCGTATGCAGGAGGAGCACTATGTGTTTGAGCTGCAGAGTGAAACCCTATACCAAATACATAAAAATAAAATAAAAATCTCAACTAAGTGTTGATAGCAGTGGTTTATGAAAATCTTTGGGTAAGTTTTATCTATATTACCTGACTTTAAATCTTTTTCAATATAAAAATCAGTAGACTAGCATAATACATTTCACTATTCAGCCAGAATAAATATGACATATTTCACAGTTGGCTGTGAATTAACAGAAAGAGCTAGGGAAAACTAAATTTTCTTACCCACTAAAAAGAATCTTAAATGCATAATATTATATTCATGAATCTGCAAGTATACATTTACTAAATAAATGGCATAAAATCTGACTAAAACGTGACCTCAAAATATTTCTGTCTGTAGTTAAATGTAGGATTGTCTAATCTTAGTATGGTTATAGTGGAGGAAAAAACTGTGCACCACTATTTCCTTGCACTGGTCTAGAACATCTTGCAATCTGTGAAGCCCACTTTGCATCTTACCTCTTTGCTTTCATAATGATGGCTTTGATGAAAGGATGCTCTTTATTTTAAGAAGTCCAATTTATTTTTCTTGTCATCATCTTTTGGTATTCTTCACTTAAGAGATTTTTGCCTACCTAAGACCATAATGATACAGTTTCCTATGACTTTGATCTGAAGTTGCTACACAAGAATTGGGCATTAAGAATAACAATGAGGTATCATATACTTCAAGATACTCAAAGAATCAAGAAATAGTCTCATATGCACATTATACACAGATACTGAAAGTTCCATTATAATTTCAATGAATACATATGTAAAAACCTATTATATACATGAAACTATGGGGGCTAAAAGTAAATCTAAAGATTTCCTCCAAATCAAAAACATAACTGGTACATAAACAGAACTGTACATATGAAAAGATTTAAAACAAATGTGGGATGGCTCAAAGAATGTTCTATAAATTTAGGGGGAAATTATTGGAGGAATGAAGATTTATTAGAATAGTTAGGTCTCTGCCTAAAGATATACCCATTGTACCACTCTCAATTTGGTTGGATTGTTTTAACAATACTTCTTCACTCTATATGATTTTAGAAATCTTTTTTCCCTTACATGGTCATTTGTAATTATAAATCAAACATATTAGTTGAATAACTCCTGGCTTTTCTACACATGAACACCATGAAAGTAGGGGCCACCTCAGTTCTTGTTCACAAGAGCAGGGATCCCCAACTTCTGAGCCACACAGGTGCAGAGCAAGTGAATAGTGGGTGAGCCAGCAAAGCTTCCCTTGCATTTGTGGCTGTTCCCAGTCTCTCCCATTATCACCTGAGCTCTGTCTCCTGTCAGGCTGGTGGTGTCTCCAGATTCTCATAGAAGCACAAACCCTACTATGAACTGCACATACAAGGGATCCAGGTCATGGGCTCCTTATGAGAATCTAATGCCTGATGATCTCAGGTGGTGCTGTGGCAGGGATGCTGGTGCCAAGGAGTGACTGCAAAAATGGATTAACATTAACACAAAGACTTGACTGAAAAAAGAACATAATAAATCAATTGCTCGCAGCCTCATACCAAAACCTCACCATGGAGTGGCAAATGACAGGTAAGCTGCATCCACTGGCAGGCCTCATAGTGGCAAGAGAATTGACGTATGTCAACTGTACAGCAACATCTGGTGGCAGGTTTTAAGCCAGAATCTGACACACTTTAGTCTGCGGGTGGCCCACGCATTACTTAATTTTCCACTCGTCTGCACCTCTTTCCTATACTGCGCACTTGTGGCAGTCAGTTTTCTTATGTCCACAAGCTCACCGTAGCCAAAAAGAGTAAAAACAAATGTTGTGGAGAGCTTCTGTGAAAGGGGGAACAACACAATGATGAGGAGCAGAAGTCTCTGAGACTGTCAAGGAAAAAAGCTACATTAAAAAAAATGCAGACCGGGGTCAGGGAGATGGCTCAGTGGAATAAGTGCTTCCCTGGCAAGTGCAAGGGCCTGAGTTTGATCCCCGGTTCCACAAAAAAAGAAAGAAAGAAAAAAAAAATGCAGACCCACTCAAATTATGGGTTCATTATAATAGTTGATTCCCAAGGGGCTAGGGAGATGGCTCAGTGGAATAAGTGCTTCCCTGGCAAGCACAAGGGCCTGAGTTCAATCCCTGGTTCCACCAAAAAACAAAACAAAAACAAAAACAAAAACCAACAACAATAAAAAACCAGGTGATTCCCATTCTCTAAGCCTACTTGGTATAATGATGTGATGACCTGCTAGCAAATGCAGTCATGCAACCTTCCAAACTGCTTTGCTACACAGTGACCCGGCATCCTGCATTAAAATCAACTTAATACTTAATCAAGTATTAATTATTGAAACTGTACTATAATTCAGCTTAAAAAAAGATAAGTATATAGCTACATTCTCTTAATTCATTAAGTAGAGGCATCTGCTCTAATAGTGTTTATAAATAGAATATCATGTATGCACCTTGTACAACAAAAAGCCACTACAAAAAAAACATGCAATATATTAATTATTTAATCTGTCCTACTAATTTGATTTGAAACTGTCTCATTGCTATCTGTTCTTCAATAAAACAAACAAAAATTATCAGCCTTTGGAGTTTCTTTCTTCCTTCCTTCCTTTAAGCCAGGGATTAGACTCAGGACCTTGTGCTTGCCAGGAAGTGCTTATGCCACTAAGCTATATCCCTGGCCCTATGCAGTACATTTTTTTCAGGAGAATGTGTTATATGTACTTTTGTAGTCATCCCAAACCACAGCTGCAAAATTATTCCAGTCTTTGACTGATTACATAGCAAGGAAACTGATCTGGTCATTTGTGTTGCTATGTGCATGGACAGAAAGTGGCCATGACTGGATCGCTTTCTGGTTTCACCTCTCGAGACACACAGGTTATTTCTGAATGACAATCTACACACTGTATCATCCATAAAGAAGTGTCGCCTAACAAAAAAATGTCATTTGAAACTAACAGCATTTTGCAGGATATGATTCACATCATCAAGCATATTAAAGAACTGTGACTCATGTCCGTTCATGCAGCTTTGCTAGGAGATGGGTGGAAAGTACATGTATCTTCTCATTCACATACATGAGATGGCTTTCTAAATGTAGATGAGTGGCCAGAATTTTTGAGTTATGAGAGCTGTTCCAGAGATTTAAGAAAAACAGTACTGTCAGCACATTTCAATGACACTGAGCAAGCTGTAAAACTTGCTTACTTGTGTGACATATTCAACCTGCTCGCTGAACTCTTATCTGTCATTTAGGGGAGAATGACAATTGTGTTCAAGTTGGCAGATAAAGTGGCTGCATTCATGGCCAAACTGGAATTATGGGGCCAACAAGCTAACACTGGCAGTTTTGACACATGAGAAAACATTAGTAGAGATCTTTTTTTTTTTTTTTTTTTTTTTGATTAGTAGAGATCTTAAAACAGCCTGATCCAGGCCTTCTTTTTCCTAGCTACACAGACCACTTCTCTTTTTCAAAAGAGCTTGAGCACTATTTCCCAATTACAGGAGACCCCCACCTGAAATGAAGGAATACACAACCTGCATGTAAAGAAGCCAAGTGAAATTAAAGTTTTGCTACAAAAAAAGATCAACTGCTTGAGCTCACAAGTGACAGTGGCCTGGAAAATATATGTAAGACAACTTCAACTTTCTGGATTTAAGTCAGGCTGGAATAGGTGGACATTGCCACAAAAACACTGAAAAACCTCTTCCATTTCCAACTGCAATCTCTGCAAAGCAGGGTTTTCTGCAGTGACAGTAATCAAAGTAAGATTATGGAGTAGACAGGACATAAGCAACACACTGTCTCCCATCATGCCCAAGTGGGACCATCTCCTTGCAGGAAAAGAAGCTCAGCAATCACATAGATTCTGTATAATGGTGAGCCATGTAACTATTTTATGATATACTTACTACAACATACTAATAATAGAAATAAATTCATAATAAATGTAACATGCTTAGATCATCCTGAAACCAACACTCTTTTCTGCCCCTCTGAATCCACGGAAAAATTATCTCCTTTAAAACCAGCCCTTAGCCGGGCGTGGTGGCGCAGGCCTGTAATCCCAGCACTCGGGAGGCTGAGGCAGGAGGATTGTTGTGAGTTCGAGACCAGCCTGAGCTACAAAGTGAGTTTAAGGCCAGCCTGAACTGCATAGTGAGACCCTGTCTCAAAAAGACAAAAAAAAAAAAAAAAAAAAAAAAACAGCCCTTGTTCCAGGGTTCGATCCCTGGCATGCCATGTTGGCCCCGTCCCCGAGGCTTGCTGAGAGGGGACCTGGACTGGGTGTGGTGGCACTTCTGTAAACCCAGCCCTTGGGAGGCTGAAAAAAACAGGATGATCACTACAAGTCCCATTTGTGTAGAGACCTTATAGACCCTGTACTAAATACATTTAAAAAAAAAAGTCTTTGTTGCCAAAATGGTTGGGGAAGCTGCACTACAGCATTCATAGTAACTAATAACGATACCAGCAACTAAATTATAAATTTGAAGATTAATGGAAGGCAAGATGTCCAACTTTTTCCAGGTTCATGAAAATTTGCTCTTTATCTCTTTAGATAAAACAGGTAAATTAGTTATTTATATTCTAAAAGCTATGTTTTATTTATAGTACAAATTCATCTAAAAATACTTATTTCATTTTTTGCATTACTGGGGATCAAACTTGGAACTTTGTGTTTACCAGGCAAGTGCTTATGCCACTGAGTTATATATCAGGCAAAAAAATGTTCATTGAGTGGATAGAGTACCCATTGTTTAAGGAATTGGAGAGAAATAACAACGAAAGATACACAAAGTATTTGTTTTTTTTGGCTGAACTGGGGATTGAATTCAGGCCCTTGTGCTTGCCAGAGAAGCACTTATTCCCTGAGCCACCTCCCAGGCCCCATCTTTTTTTAAAATTATTTAGTACAAGGTCTACAAGGTCTCATTACACAGATTAGACTCTTAAGGGATCCTCCGGTTCTCAGCCTCCCAAGTACTGGGACTACAGGTGTGCACTACCACTCCCAGTCTCAACTGCCCTCTCAGCATGCCCTGGGGGTGGGGCTGGCACTGAAGGAGGGGATTGAAGCTCTGGCCCCTGCATCTGCCTAAGCAAGCACTTTAATTTGCTGAGCTATCTGGCTGGCCCACAAAATGTATCCTTACGGAACACTCTTTACAGAAACCATGCTCACTTTTGTTTCAGTGGTGACCACAGGCCATTGCTTCTTTGTCTACTAACATCTTTATTGCTTCTTGCATTACCTCCACCATGATGATTTTCTGAATACTCAAACCTCTGGTAGGGCTGCAATATAAAACACTGGATGCCCAGTTAAATTTGAATTCCAGATGTACAATGAATAACTTATTGTAATTATGACCCAAATATTGAGTGTCCCATCTGAAATACAAATTTAGGGCTGGCAAGATAGCTCAATGGATAAGTGCCCACTTAAGCAAGTGCGGGGACTGGGGTTCAGTCCCAAGTACCACATGCTGCACCCTGCCCCTGGGGCTGGCTGAGCTGACGCCTAATTCCAGATGTGGTGGCACATGCCTGTAATCTTGGTACTGGGGAGGCTGAAAACAGGAGGATCACTAGGCGTGTGAGCTGTGTAGTGAGTCCCTGCACAAAATACATTTAAAAAACACACTTAAATGGCCAGTTGACATATTTATTTGCTAAATCTAGTAACTACATTATCTGTAATTTCCCCCTTTTCCAGATTTTCATTCTAATTATATTCAGAATCATAGAGATTAACATTTAATTATCCTTTTCTTTAGGATTTTTGTTTTGATAATCCACATTAAGTACTTGATAGATGAATTCAGAAATTAAAAATTACAATGATTTATTTGCAAAGATGTTTTCTCCAACTGTATTTGTAATATTGACAAAAACAGAAACAGTAAAACTTTCAAACAATAGAAGACTAATGAAAATAAATGATATTAAACAGCCATGCAAAATAATAATTGAAAGAATAATTAAAGACATTGGGACATGCCAAAATTTTAAAATTAATGGGGAAAAAGGAAATAAAACTAATATAATTTCAACTTGTTAAACATTTGCATATACCAAACAGTTGGTGACACTCTTTAGAAACTCCAATGTCATAAAAGAGAAAGATTGCAGAACTGTTTCAGATTAAAATAAAGCACAGACATGACAAATAAAGGAAATGCATAATGCTGGACTGGATCCTGGAAGACAAAATTGCTTGGAAGGACGTTCTTGAGAAAATTTTGAAAAATTTCAGTATGTACCACGGTTAGGCATACATTTTTAGAAAGGAGAGGGGAGGGAGGAGAGAAAGTGAGCGAATGAATAAATGAATGAATGAATAAATGAATGAGAATGCTCAAAACATAACGGAGACTTTGTACTCTGCCTATGGCTGAGAATTATTATTAAAATATACGTTTAGGGCTGGGAATGTATCATACACATATACATGAAAATATTTTAGAATAGTTAATGCTGGGTAATGTGATGAAAACTGATTTTAATTTTTTTTCATCTTTCTGTATTTCTCATTTACTATAACATATATGCAGCATTGGTTACTGTAATTGGGAAATTCTAAGGAATAGTTAAGATACTCTGATAAGTATGATGCAAAGTTGTCATTTTTGCTTATTGTTATGTTTTATAAATTTCTAGGATAACAAATTATTTTTAATGTTTTACTAAATGGTCCTTGTAATATAAATTCTCAACATTTTCTTCAGCAATATGACCATTATTTTACTAAGAATAAGAGGCATCAAAAGGAGTTTAAGGGCTGTGGAGATAGCTCAGCAGTCTAAGCACCTGCCTAGGCAAGCACAAAAACACAGGTTTGATCCCCCATACATATGCTGTGCCAGTCCTGCCCTGGCCGGTCTAAGCAGGCCACCAAGACTGCGCAATGGGGAGGCTGAAATAGGAGGATCACTACAAGTTTGAACTGCACAGTGAAGCCCTGTATCACAAAAAAAAAAAAAAAAAAAGGAAAAAAAAGAAAAGAAAAAAAGGAGTTTAATCTTATTTGTCCATGTATTTTACTGGGTAGGATATCCTATGGGTTTACATTATATTTTAAATAATGTAACTTAGAAAACTTTCCAGAATTTTTTTTTTTGTATGCCTGTCACTGTATATAGGAATACAGAAAATTTCATAACTAAAATAGTGGCATCTTGAGATATTTTTCCCTTTACTTGGAACAAAAGAGAAAAAAAAACCTCAATATAAATTTAAGAGAAAGCAACTAAAGAAAATGAAATAAAACTATTTCCAGAAAAGGCTTATTACACCACACCTCCACCACACAGTAAGTACTACACTGAAATCACGACTTAAGAAATAAATCTTCTGGGCCAGGGAGATAGATCAGTGGAATAAGAGCTTCCCTGGCAAGTGCAAGGGCCTGAGTTCAATCCCTTGTTCCACAAAAAAGAAGAAATAAATCTTCCATT
Organism: Ctenomys sociabilis; assembly: GCA_004027165.1. Classification (NCBI taxonomy): domain Eukaryota; kingdom Metazoa; phylum Chordata; class Mammalia; order Rodentia; family Ctenomyidae; genus Ctenomys; species Ctenomys sociabilis. Next base: position 8,971 of record PVKA01006817.1, on the reverse strand, counting down.
TGTTATTTGAAAAATAGGTCTAATCATCATTCAGCTGTGAAAACATTCTTTGGTAAGTTTATCTTTTTCCCCACCCATGTTGTAGCCATCTGAATGTCCCCTGTGACAAGCAGAAAGTTCCACCAATTTTTTTGCATTAGTCTGTGTGGTACATTTCTACATGACAAGGAAGATATCTGACACTTCAGGATAGCAGATATGAAGTTTGATTATGAAAGAGTAGCATGACTTCACTTCCTAATCAGCATCACCCTTTTGGAAAGTAAGAAAGGAAGAAGTCATTCTAGCATTAACATGATGCAGAGAGAGAGAGAGAGAAACCTGCCTTTCCTGGTGTAGGGAAGGATCTCTCTACAAAGTACCCATTCAAGTTGGATCCTAATTATCAAATTAAGAATTCTATCTTGCTTTGAACATATTAGGACTAATATCCACTCTATTACAAAACAACTTCAATGTTAACTGTAATTTAAGTCAGACATGAGAACATATAGTGCCTATCAAAATAAATTATTCACTACAGATCAAAAGGAAGAGTGGTTTAATGATCAAATATCACATCCACTTGGTTCTGAAAATACCTTCAATAAATCCTATGAGAAGTCGCATTTCTTGAATGCAAATTCAAGAATCTTTCTAATAAGGAAAGTTGCTTAAAATGGGAGCAAATTAGTTACTAAATATAAGGGAAAAAATAATAGATTTATTGCCTGTTTCTCAGATGGCAAAATTTAACAATATAGGCCTGAAGTCTCCCTGTTTTTCTTCTCTACCTTATGTTTTGCAACCAGAGAAGATAAAAATGGACAAGATGTTTTTGGTGGTAACTAGAGCCTCTGAACTAATTAAATTAGTATAGGGTTGCATCAAATTAACATCCTTAAAACTATATTGGGCTGGGGAGATGGCTCAATAGACTAAGTGCTTGCCTGGCAAGTGCAATGGCCTGAGTTCAATCCCTAGTTCTGCCAAAACAAACAACCTATTTATATCACCTTGGTCCCCTAAGCCTGCATTATTCCATATGTGAAAACACATTGGAGACTTTAATTTGCAAAAAAGGTGAGAGGAAAGACAATATGAAAAGTAATTGCCTAACAGCAGTGTTAACCTTACAGACCTGCAAAGGCCTATGCCAAGTAGAGTGCCTGGTATATAATATACTTTCAATAAATAGTGGTCAAACTTTTCTTTTTTTAAATGTATTTGGTACATGGTACAGGGTCTCACTATGTAGCTCAGACTCATAGTGCTCCTGTTTTCAGCCTTCCCAGTGCTGGGATTATAGGCATGCACCACCATGCCCAGTCTCAGTGGCCAGCTTAGCATACCCATGGAAGTGGGGCCAGAGTGGCACGTGATGCGAGGGCTCAAGCCCCAGTCTCTGCCCTTGTCTAAGCAGGTGCTTAGTCCACTGAGCTATCTTGCCAGCCCAACAGTGGTCAAAGTTAAGTACATTGGATTCCATGTGCCCTAGACAAAAAGGAAGAAGGCAAAATAAGCTTTCACTTCTATTCTTTTGAAAATCTATCACCCATTGATCCTTGAGATTTTTTTTTAGGTAGCGAAAATAGAACTCAGGACCTTGTGCTTGCCAGACAAGCACTGTGCCGCTGAGCTATATCCCCGACCAAATTGACTGTTTATAATGATCACTTTTCCAAAGCATACAATTTAGTTATTACCAAAACTGAAATGACTATTTTTCAGAGTTATATCATATGAATTCTACTTTCCCTGCTTCGTATTCTGCAATATCACAGAGAAGTAAAATAGGAAGCAATAATATCATGACCTTGTTTTCGCATAGCCCTTTGTTTTTCAGACACAGTCACATATTTTACTTATAGAGAGTAAAAAGAGAGTGCCTGCTGCCATTTTTGCCATTTCTCAGATGAGGGACCTAGGGATGGAGAGGTTAAGTGGACTCGTACTACACAGCTACTTTTGCTTAGAGATGGAGGCTCGATGGTCCCAGGCTGGCACTCTAACAACTGTGTCACACCAAAGAGTGCATCTAGCAGACAAGACACTCGTCTGTGCACTTATTTCTCTCCCTGTGGGGGAGGCCGAGGGGAAGCGATACTGTCCACAGTGGAAACTGACGAACAGCGGCAATGAGGGATCGGTCCCCAGACGCCCTCCATCAAGACATCCTAATCTGGAAAAGGTGACAGCTGAGAGCAACATAACATTCCCAGGCCAAATAGCATTATCCTATGCACTAATTCAACATGAAGATGCCTTCATCCCTGCCTTCTCATCTCACTTGTAATTCTTTAGTCAATCTTGTACATTTTAGCTTCAAAGTCTTCTCAAAAGTAAAGTGAACATTTCTAAGTATTTCTCCCACTACCATCTTGGACTTAGTCACTATCATCTTTTGCTTAGACCAGTGCCATAACTTAACATTTGTTCTCTTAATTGCCTCTTAAGAGTACACCTTTTTAAGGAAATAGCAGTTTCTTGAATGCAGGTATTTTTGTGTTTTGTACCCCCAGAACTTATTAAAATACCCACTACATTTAAAAAAAAAAATGTGTTTAATGAATAAACGTAGCTGCCAGAGTGGCGTAATATCTTTAAAAGGTAAATGAGGATGCTTTGGCTCAAGAGTGTGATCACTGGGCGCTCATGCCTTCTGCATGAGATGGGCCTCCCTCAAACTTTGCTACGATGTGGGCACGTTACCTGTCTGACATAAAAAAGTAAGGTAAATGAGGTCATTTTATTACCTTGTTTGAAAGCCTGCCCATCTAAAAAAAGTCAAAGCTGAAAGTCCTTAACGTGGCCTCCAAGACTGAATGACTGCGCACCAGAACGGCTCTCACACCACCTCCACGGGTCGGTTACACACTGTCCTCTGCCTGGAGGGCTTCCCTCGCACTTGGGGCTTCCCTCGCACTTGGGGCTTCCAGGACTCAACACCATCTCTTCAGGGAGGTGTGCTCTGACCATTCTACATAGAGTAATTCCCTCATGCCCAGCATGCCTTGAGTTTTTCCTGCCTCATTATTTTACTCATCCGTTATCATTCATCTCCTGTCTCTTTTCTTGTCCAATAGAGACATGGGCAGGTGTCCTGCTTTGTTCACTTCTTCATCAAGTGCATACAACAGCATCTAGCAAGTGGGTGAGCCTCACAAATTTACTAAAAGAAAGAATAAATAAGAGGAGCTACTGCAGGGCATACCTATAATCCTGGTATTCAGGAGGCTGAGGGAAGCGGATTCTTCCAAGCTGGAGGCCGGCCTGGACTCCACAGTGAGCTCAAGGCTAGCCTGGAATACATGGCAAGACCCTGTCTTCTCAAAAGTAAAATCAAGATAAGGTATAAATTTCTTGCTGAGTCTAATTTCATCACAGCATAGGATACGTCACCCTCATGAAGCAATTCAAGTCTCTCTGCCTGATAGCTCATCTACCCAGAAGTTCTCTCTCTCCAGGCAGTTTCATAAAATAGATTGTTAAACAGCCCTTTTATTTTTCAGTACTGGCATTTAATACTGAGGCGTATTTCCCGCCTTTCCAGGCTGGGTTCAAACTTTTGATCATCATGTCTCAGCCTCGTGGAGCACTGGCTTAAGGTGTGCTCCACCACAACCAGCCTTTGTTTTCTGATATATTTATAAAGTGAAAAAGATGGAGTTATTTTAAATAACACAGCACAATATGATATTCATCTAAAAATTTTAACAATATTTCCCACTAGCAATAAAGAAAAATCCACTAACTTGTCTGATTTTCTCCTTTGTCCTATAAATTTGTTTCTGTTTAAGCTCATACTAGAACCCAAATAAAGTCTATCATTAGTCTTTGGTGAACATATCTTTTATATTTTTCTTTTTACCAGCTTTATTTGTCCTACTGGGAATAGAACCCATCGCTTCACCTGTGAGCTCTCTTCTCAGCTCTTCTTTCAGATACCTTTTCATCCACAGATATTCTCTTTCAAATTTTGGTTTAAAAAAATCTGTTTTACCTGTCCCAAGGAATTTCTTTGAGTGAGATCTATGGTTTAGTTCAGAATTTTTCTTCCCCACTTGCATAGGTGGTACTGCGTTTCCCACCAGAAGGAACCTAGTGACTGCATAGAGCAGAATCTCTATATCCAATAGCAGAGTAAAATCTGGTAAACAATGAAAGCCAGTTAGTAAGACTGCTCACAAAGTACACAACTATAGGTTTTTTTTTTTCAGTACCAGGGATTGAACTCAGGACCCTGCGCTTGCTAGGCAGGCGCTTATTCTACTGAGCTATCTCCCCAGCCCCCTAAGTACACAACTATAATCCGTTACTTGAAAACAATGTAATTCATCAATAACATGATGGAAAACATTGCATTTGTCAGCTTTCCTGTTGCTTAGATACAATACTCAACATTTGAAGCTTACAGCAGTTTAATTTAGCTTCAGATTCCAGAAATCAGAAAATGCTTGGCCAGCCTGAGGCGGGAACGTCACAGCAGGAGTGGATGGCAGAAGTGGACAGCACAGCCAAGCAGCTTAGTTTGCAGTAGCAAAGAGCAATAATCTCATCTCTCTGGGAGGCTGAGACAGGACAGTCTCAAGTTCTAGACTAATCTTGGTAACTTAGTGATTTAGTGAGGCCTTGTTTCAAAATGAAACATGGGCTGAAGACATAACAGCTCAGTGTAAAGGCCCTGGGCATAATCAATCTTTCTTTTTTCTCTTCCTTCCTTCCTTCCTTCCTTCCTTCCTTCCTTCCTTCCTTCCTTCCTTCCTTCCTTCCTTCCTTCCTTCCTCCCTCCCTCCCTCCCTCCCTCCCTCTCTCTCTCTCTCTCTTTCTTTCTGCATTTGGTACAGGCTCTCACTATGCAGCTCCAACTTGGAGTGATTCTCCTGCTTTCAGCTTCTCCAGTACTGGGATTACAGGCATAGACCACCACTCCTGGTCTCAGGGGTCAGCTCATAGCACCTGGGGGCAGGACCGGTGTGGCATGTGGTGCTGGGAATCGAACCCTGGTCCCTACACTTGCCTAAGCAGGCGCTCAGTCTGCTGAACTATCCCCAGCTCAGAATTTTTAAAATGAGGACTAAACTAGAAGAAACTATAATTAACTAAATACCAAAAAATTGTATCTTGGCTGGTCAGATAGCTCAGTGGACTAAAGTACCTGCTTAGGCAGAGTGCAGTGGCCGGGAGGTCCAGCCCCCAGCTTGCCTTGATGGCCCTGCCTCTGGGGTTCACTGAGACAATGATTAAGACTGGGTGTGGTGATGCATGCCTATAATCCCAGTGCTTGGGAGGCGGAAAGCAGGAGAATCACTATAAGTCTGATCTGTTTAGTATGACTCTGTAGACCCTGTATTAAACACATAAAAAAAAAATCTTAAGAATGCTCACTATCATTTCTGTTCAATATATTTCTGTAAACATTAGCTGGAGAAATTAGACTACAGAAAGAAATAAAAGGAATATAGATAGGGAAGGAAGAAGTTAAATTATCATTATTTGCTGATGACGATACTCTACCCAGAAGACCCCAAAAACTCCACCAAAAGACTAGAATTACTGGGGCTGGGGAGATGGCTCAGTGGAGTAAGAGTTTCCCTGGCAAGAACAAGGGTCTAATTTCTATCCCTAGTTCTTCAAAAACAAAACAAAAACACATTTGGGGCCAGGGAGATGGCTAGTGGAATAATTACTTCCCTCACAAGTGCAAGGGCCTGAGTTCAATTCCCAGTACTGAAGAAAGAAAAAAAAAAAAAAAGGAAACAAAGTTTGTGTTAAAGGGAAGAGGAAGAAGAATTGAAGAGCAGAGTGGAAAAAAAGAATTAAAATATATTGCATTGGGGTCCTGGCCATTAGCTCAGTTGTTTAAGCACCTGCTTATGCAAATGCAGCCAGGTGCAGGATACTGTGGTTTGATGCCCACCTCCCCCTGCCTTGCCAGACCCACTCTTAAGGCAGCCTGAGCCAACCAAAAAAAAAAAAATAAAACAAAATTAAATTTAAACACACACACACACACACACACACACACACATTGCATACAGGTATAAATTCCTTATGAAGAATGTGATCAATGTATGTGCCAAGTAAGTCCTAATAAAAAAAAGGGTCTTAAGACAACCAGATGATGAAGTAGGAAATCTGAAGAAAACTGTCAAGACAAAATCTTGAGAGAAAGAAACAAATACTGAAGATAGCCAAAGAAAAACTAGTGTAGGGCTGAAAAGAACACCAGAAGTAAAAAAACTAAAGGAAGATCATGGAACAAATACAAAAAATGTATTTTAAGAGAGCTCTCACACACCAAAAAGATTTGACAGTATATATTTTAAGGCATACTGTACCATGTTGGTTTGCATAGTATTCTACTAAAGTCACTTTAAAGAAAATATTTTTTTTCTGTATCTCAGCAAAAAAAGCATAAAGGAGTCATGAAGTAAAGAAAATTAGGTTATTATCAGACTTTGACAGCAGAGAAAAAGAAGAAACATTTCAAAAAAAAAAGCCAAGGACAGAAATATGAGGCAAGGACTTAATTAGCAAAACCAAGTTTCTAGGATAGAGGTTACATACTATAACCAACATGAATACTGGCCTCATGAGCCTTCCTGAGAAAGAAACTCAGATCAACTGAAGAGATATCCAAATAGGATCGGTAAATACATGTAGCCACGAACTGCTTAGTGACACTTTGGTCAATGATGGACAGCAGATGACACTGGTTTCATAAAGTTATAATGGACTGAAAAATTCCCATTACCCAGTGATGTACGCAGCAGAGCAGCTCCTGTAATACAGTGGCACAGCAGGTTACACACATGACAGTGATGACAGGTGACTAAACACTGTTTTATGTGATTGCAATTATGCCTATGTAATGAAACAGGAAGAAAGACTCTGGGCACCGAAGCTTGGTGGTGCTTCCTTGGCTGGTGACTGGGTAGACCAGCAGGGAGAGTGACATTTTCTGACTCCACAGGCAGAGGAGGAATGGCAGGTCCAGGATACTCCCACCTCTTGTCCCATACTTCTCTTTATTTGGCTGTTCCTGAGTTGGAGCCTTGATAATAAAACTGCAATTGTACAATCCTTCCTTGAGTTTGAAGAGCTGTCCTAGAGAATTACTGAAAGTGAGAGGATCTTGGGAATCTTTGAATTTGATTAGAAGTGTCTTAGGAGCCCTGAAGGATAAGGGAGGCAATATCACAGATGACTGAGCTCCTGTAACAGAAGAGCTTGATGATGCTAACTTTCACTACTGTTAGAATTGAAATGCAGTAGGAAAAAAACTAAGGCAAAGAGGAATGATCGAGAAAACAGAGCAGGGCCAGCAAGATAGCTCAGTGGACTAAGTGCCTGCTTAGATAAGTGCAGGGACCAGGGTTCAATCCCTAGTACCATATATCACACTGGCCCCGGCCCTGGGCACGCTGAGCTGGCCACAGACTGGGCCTGGTGGTGAACATCTGTAATTCCAGCACTGAGGAGGATGAAAACAGGAGAATCACTATGACTCTGAGGTGTGTAGTGAGACTCTGTACTAAATACCTTAAAAAAAAAAAGAGACACAGCAGAGCAAACATCCATACAGTGGTAATGTTAGCACCCAGAGGACAAGCACAACGCTGTGCAGGTTTTCAAAATGACAAAAACAACATGTTTTTGCTCCTAACTACAAAGGACCACAGGGTTCCACAATTTTAGGGTTATCATTCAAATTCAAGAACCCATCTAACAGCCCATCTGATACACAACTTCCTATTTTATGAAAGCAAAAGGAAGGTATGAACAAAATATGAACAGAACAGCCTAGATTTATTTGGATAGAGGTTAAGCGTAGTTTTACCTTATAAAATATACTAAGTTTTCAAATTAACAATCAGATTTTATTACCAAAAATATTTTTGAGGTTTCAATTATAGTCCAAAGTGATTAGTCCCCAGTTCAATCCCCTGTAGCACAAAGAAAGAAAGAGAGAGAGATAAAGAGAAAGAGAAAGAAGATAATGGTGATTAATTCATATTCATGTAATGTTTTCAATAAAACAAGCAAAAAAAGAATGGAATAAGTCCTAAAATCTCTACTGTAAAGAATGACCACTTTTTACTTCTTGGGATTATAAAGTTTAGTTTGATAGATTCAGATGAAAGATCAAATTCTAAAGTCTTAAATATTTGTAAAACAAAAACTGGTAAATAAGACAACAATTTTTGAAACTTTATGTAAGTTCAAAATCTTGCAGCAAAGGAAAAACTATAAATGCCTAATAAGTACATAATCAGGGCCAAACAAATAGCTCAGCAGATTAAAACACCTGCAAGCAGGCACAGAGGCCGGGGTTTGATCCCAGGGACTGCCATGCCCAGCCCTCCCCCTCGGGCATGCTGAGACAGGGATTGAGACTGGGCGTGGTGGTGCAGGCCTGTAATCCCAGCTCTTGGGAGGCTGTGAACAGGAGGTTCACTATGAGTCCAATCTAGCAGTGAGACCCTGAACACCCTGTAGACCCTTCCCTATAATACAAAAAAATAAAATAAAGCAAGTTAAACATTGTAAGTCCAGGGAAAATAACCCAGAATCACAGTCAAAGAAGTAGAGAAGGAAGGAAAAAGGTATGAAGTACTAATTATAAGTTAAATTTTTTCCCAGATTGAATTGAAGAGATTAAGGATAAAGACAAGGAGATGGACAAATGAAAAGACATTAAAGGGCTGGGGAGCTCAGTGGCATAAGTGACTGACTAGCATAGGCAGGGTCCCCAGTTCAATCCCCTGTAGCACAAAGAAAGAAAGAGAGATAAAGAGAAAGAAGATAATGGTGATTAATTCATATTCATGTAATGTTTTCAATAAAACAAGCAAAAAAAGAATGGAATGAGTCCTAAAATCTCTACTGTAAAGAATAATCACTTTTTACTTCTTGGGATTATTTTTACTGTACTAAAATGAACTGGCTAGGAGGGACTGCAATGATAGTCTTACTTCAGTCTAACACC
>PVKA01006816.1:0-81329 GCA_004027165.1 Ctenomys sociabilis | reverse complement strand
CAAAATATACACATTTATTTATATAATAAAAAGCAAACTTTGAAGTCAGGGTAGCTTGAGAGAGAGCAGAGGAGTGCCAGCACAAGTCAGTGACACTGATGAAGAGCTCCAGATACAGAGGGGACCAGGGCACCACTGAGGCACAGCAGGTGCCTGAGCCACTGGTAGAGGAGGTATCCTGGGTCAGGTGCACCATACTGATGAACTGTGAAGACCCTAAGGGCCACAGTAGCACACAGGGAAGCACATGGGCCCATTGCTTAGGGACAGAATTTCCAGTGGTGGAAACTGGAGGAAACCAACTCAGGACATGCAGTTGGCTGGAGTGGAGGTTGGAGGGTCCCAGGTCCCAGGCACTGGGAAACTTGGTGCAGGAGCACTAGAAAAGAAAACAGGCCTAGAGAAGAGGGCTGCAAAAAGGGAAGGGGCAGGGCAGACACAGCGCAGGAGGAATCATCAGTATGAAGGGTGTCCCTGCTGGGGAGCCAGGACCCCCAGAGCCCAGTGACCTCATTCTGGAGCACATGGCTGTGAATATTTAGGAGAGGCAGGTGCAGAGCCAGGAGGACACACTTGCTCCCAGAAACATGGTTGCAGGCAACGTGGGAGAAGGAGGCAATGAGAAAGCAAGCTCTGGCACCCACAGGCATGTTCTAGTCAGCGGCCTCCTGGGATGCAGCTCCGCAGCTCTCTGGACCTCAGTCTTCATCAATACTGGAGAGGGGTGACATTGCAGGGGGTTGTGTGAAGTCATGAAAGCCAAAGGCTTCTGTGAATGCCGAGAAACGGACAGTTGTTACTAGCTGCCAAAGTTGACAGAAGAGAGGACATCTGGAGAAATGGATGGTTGCAGGAATTTTTCAAACTAAAGAGAAGCCAGGTTGCCATGGGAGTACTGGAAAGGCTTCAAGATGAGGTGCCAAGCCCCCTAGGGCAGAAATGCTGGGGGAGAGGCGTGGTGGAGGAGGCCACTGTGCCCAATCGTACTCCCACAGATAGCACAGTCCTTTTCGAAGTCTTTATTTTTTTTAATGCATTTAGGACAGGGTCTCACTATGTAGATCAGACTCATAGTGATTCTCCTGTTTTCAGCTTCCCAAGTGCTGTGATTACAGACCCGTGCCACCACACCTAGTCTCAGTTGCTATCTCAGTGTGCCCTGGGGGCAGGACCAGCTCAGTAGGCCGGTATCGAACCCAGGTCGCTGTGCTCTGCCTAAGCAGGCACTTTAGTCCACTGAGCTATCTGGCTGGGCCTCTTTTCGAACCAGCGACCTAAGGATGCCTGAACCACAGCCACTACAGTCCTCCACTCTACCAACTGAGCTATCGAAGGACTCACTGGGCCTCTTTTCAAAATCTTTTATCATCTCAAAAATAACTCAACATCAGCCTCTACCTCCGGGGCCAGAGTTCTTGGAATCAGGAGAGTTGGAATGTTCGATGCCTGGACTGGGAGAAGCCTCAACCTGTACAAAATTCAAGCATCTCTGTGGAAAGCCAGCCATCCTCACAGCCTCTTTCCTGTTTCCTGCAGGGTACATCCTGCAGTATTCGGAGGACAACAGCGAGCAGTGGGGGAGTTTCCCAATCAGCCCCAGTGAGCGCTCCTACCGCTTGGAGAATCTGAAATGTGGAACTTGGTACAAGTTCACTCTCACTGCCCAAAATGGAGTAGGACCGGGACGCATCAGTGAAATCATAGAGGCAAAAACCTTAGGGAAAGGTATGTATGCTTTTTGTCACATCTACCTCATCTCTCTTCCAGTAAGAAGCAGGGGCTGGAATCCTAGAAGACCTGCCAACTATTTGTACATTTGCTTGTGGTTTGAATTTTATTGTTCACAAAGTGAGCTCAGTGGCATAGCAGCCGAAGAGAGCCAGCTGATTCTTAGAGTGCCCTGGTTTTCTCAGCTCAAGATTTTGGTTTCAGTGAAACAGACGAGTGTCATATAGAAATCAACAAAAGTGCCTTGGAATGTGGGGCTCATCCTCACTGCTCTTTTTAGATTAGTTTCTCCTTCACCCACACCCTTTCCAGATTCCCAGATCAATCTAGAAGCTCCACATCACCTCACGGTCCCCCTTCTGAGGCAGTGCATGACCAGGCTACACTGAGCATTTCACTGAAGGTTGGATTTCTAAAATCTACAATGCAAACCTTCAGGGAGCTGGGTGCAGCTATGCTCAGGGCAGCGATGCCCAGAGGAGCAGTGTACAGTGGAGAGGGGCAGTGAGGCTCTATATGGGGTGGTCAGGAGGTCTTTGCAGATCTCCTTGAGACTTGTCTGGGCAGTAGGTTGGGCTCAGGTGACACAAGGATAAGAGATGACGATCGTGCCAGCATCTGCTTTCTGGGTAGTAAGAGCTAAGGATTCAGAAGATGAGTGAATGGTTTATGCAGGGCTATAGCCATTCAGCCCCAGAGTCCCAGGCAGTTGGACAGCAGGTCTACGTGCCATGCCTCCTTGAACACTACCTGCTCCTGAGGTCCCTGCCTATAAAATAAATGTCCATGTGTCAGCCCAGCACACTGCTGCATGGGAATCCTAACAGACCTCATGCATGAGCTTGGCATTTTCCGTAAGGAGCTCTGAAACACACAGTTGCAGAGCACCCACTGGCCCCTAAGACCTTTATTAAGAGTAGCCAGTTGGGAGTGGCTCCTGCCGCTGGTGTGGCCAGAGTTCCTCAAAGGTGGAGAGAGCAGCTCTAGGGCGGGGCATGAAGTACGGGATGCATGAAATGTGGCGTGAACATTGCCACCTCCACCGCTGAGCTCACCTCCATGGTCTCTCCACAGAGCCCCAGTTCTCCAAAGAGCAGGAGCTCTTCGCCAGTGTCAACAGCACCCGTGTTCGACTCAACCTGATCGGCTGGAATGATGGTGGCTGCCCCATCACCTCCTTCACACTTGAGTATAGACCCTTCGGGACCACAGTCTGGACGACAGCCCACCGAACCTCACTGTCCAAGTCCTACATTCTGTATGACCTGCAGGAAGCCACCTGGTACGAGCTGCAGATGCGAGTGTGCAACAGCGCTGGCTGCGCGGAGAAGCAGGCCACCTTCGCCACCCTCAACTATGATGGCAGTAAGTTCTGGGCCGCCCATCTTTGTCAGGAGTGTTGTGTGTCCGCCCTGGCCTAGGCACCCTTCCTTGCCACCCTGTGCCCACAGCCCATTGGGTCTGGGCTCTTCAGCTGACTCTCCATGGCTCCCTAGTTCATTATACCCAGGTGGCCATATCCATGGCCCTGAGGCCAAGGCACGTACCCCACGAGCCCCATGCATGAGTGACTTTTCTCAGGGCTGCAGGCACCTGCCCTGTACATCTGGGCCTCTGTCAGATGTGAGCTAACCTTGCTTTTGTTGTCTCCACCCCTCCCATCACCCCATCCCAACCCACATGACAACTTTCTTTTTGCCTCATGAAGCCCTTGAACTGCATGTGTGAACAGTTTCCATGCCAAAGGGGCTTGTGCAAGTTTCTAAGTAGAAGCAAGGTAGTTAGGGGATAGAACAAGGACATCAGAAGGACTGGTATGTACACACATACCATGTGCACACAGAGTATGTACACACCATGAACGCACACTGCCCAAACACATTGAGTGCACACACAGCTTCCACGTGTTCTCAAAACTGAGCTATCTTTTGACATCTTCTTAACCAAAACCAAATTATCTAAATTCCTGTTGTTTTTCTGGAATTCAATGCCACTTGCTGATATCTGAGAAGATGCCCAATGCAATGCAATAGGAAGAGTGCTGTTGGCAATCAGCAGAGATTTTTATAATGTCCCCAGGGGCTAGATTTGTAGTGGTTTCTCTGTGAATAACAGCAGAGGAGCAGGTGCTCTCCTCTCAAGGCAAAGCCCAGCAGTTCACAGAGAGTGTGTGGCTCTGGACCAGCCTCTCAAGGCCTTAACACGACTGGATTACAGTACTCAACTGCAGGCACCCTCTGTCCTCCGCTACATCCTACCCAGGGTGCTGCTCCCTCAAGCCCAAGCCCAGCACATTCAGAGCTGCTCCTCTCTGGCTTTCCTGGAAGAGTCCTGGTGGGGAAGCTCCTGGGTTGGTCATGGCAGCCTGGGTTCCCGCCTACAGTCAGCTCCACCTGGGGCTGGGAGCAGTCCAGCTGCAGCTTGTCCTCTGCAGCCCATGTTCCTCAGACCCTCCCTCCAGTCTCTGATGCCTCAGATGCAAGGGGCTGCATTTCAAAGTGTCCTGGTCACAGTGCATTACTGGAGGCAGAGTGTCATTTACAGGGCACTCAGCTAGCCCGAGTCTCTGTTCTTCTGGAACGCAGCACTGAACACTGGCTGCACACTCAGCACCAGGGTGCAGCCAAGGGTGCATCTTACTGCAAAGCACTGATTTGTGACAATGACACTCAGGCCCACAGTGGCTCAGTATGACATGCAGGGGCCCGGCAGCGTGCAGACACACCCATGGGAGATGCACCCACAGCTGATCACTGAGTTAGGAGCTTCTCAAGCAGAGAATTTAAAACTGCGACATGACTTACAAAGTGCTGGGCAGATTGTAAGTATGTGTTCTAAATGTGCGTGATATATGGTGCATATATACTGTATCCAGGATCATACCACAGAAGCACCCTCCAGGCTGCATCCAGCTTTGGAAACCCTAAATGATTTCATTCCGCCAGGATGTGAGTACACATTTCGTTTTCCTTGAGAAAGATGGCAGACTTCTGAACACCAGCCTCGGGGAGATAAATCTGCCATCTCTTGTCACAATCTGCCTGAAGCATTTTTTTTTTCATTTTGGGAAAAACAAACATTGATAATTAGCCTTATGTTCAGCCCAGTGAGGATCCCAGCTCTCCCATTTCTTTCTTTGATTCTTCCTTGAGCCATCCCTTCGCCAAATGTTCCCGTCTGTCCTTGTCTTGTCCTGCTTTGCAGATTGAAACCAACTCCTGAGCACCCTCACCCACCTCTCTCCTGCTTTCTGAGCATTTGGAGTCTTGGGTTTGGGGCCAAAACTGCCGTGAAGTTGGAAGGGCTTCTCTTCTTGCTCTAGCAAAGATCTTAGAGGGCTGGGATCCTATTATCTGTGCTCTACTTACTAAATGCAGGATAAAGACCACTTTTGCTCAGGGGGAAATTTATTATTTTTGCATTATTTTCCCTAAAGCATTGACTTTCTGGCCCTTTTTTACACGGAAAAGACAGTAGGTTGAAGCACCTTACATAATCGGGGATGGCAAAACCCGTGCCCCGTGACAGCAGATGTCTGTCACATCTCTGCGCCCATTGTGTTCAGCCCCTGGGTAAAAAGCAACTTAAAATAGCTCAGAGTTCATTTTCCTTCAATGTTTCCTTGTAATTCTAAATCATCTGAACCACATAGCACATCTTAACAATAAGAAGCTGCTTTAGTGGCCCAGATTAGTCCCCTTTGGAAAACTTGTCTGCAGCTCTTAGACCCCAGAACTGGGAGTCGTAAAATGGACCTAGTCTTACAGCTGCCAGGAACAGGAAATGCATAACCAAACAAAAAGAAGCTTACGCGCCTCTAAAAGTCAGTGTGTCTGGGGCAGTCTCCCTGCAGACCATATCCTGTTCATTTGCCAAATCTGTGGTTCCTTCTTGGAGGCACAGTGCTTGAAATCACTGTGATAGTCAGAGCCACTTAATCCCAGGAAATGCCTGGGCACAGAGCTGACAGGTGCCCACCCCTGATGGCACAGCACAAAAGGCTGTCTTCTGCAGAGTGGCAGAGTGGGCACCCAGGCAGAGGGAGGGACCCAGAACACACACCTCAGCTAGCAAGGAGCTAGGAAGCCCTCCTCCCATCCCATCTCCGCAGACGCCCCGGGATCACACAGCGTGACCTTTGTAACCTCCATCCCTAAAACCTCCACCACACCACCTTCATCAATAGCATCTAACACCTTGGCCCTGCTTACAGGTACAATTCCTCCACTCATTAAGTCAGTTGTCCAAAGTGATGAGGGGCTGTCAACCAACGAAGGGCTCAAGATGCTGGTGACCATCTCCTGCATCCTGGTGGGCGTGCTGCTGCTCTTCGTGCTCCTGATGGTGGTGCGGCGGCGGCGGCGGGAGCAGAGGCTCAAGAGGCTGAGAGGTAGGTCCAGGCCCTCAGTGCCAAGCCCAAAGGTGTGGCTATCTCCTGGGAACCCATCCTGCAGCTGCCCTTGGGGAGAAGCAGTATCATCAGTATGCCCATCTCAGCCATCAGGAGCAAGTGAGAGCCAACCCCTCACGAATCCCTTCAATCCCAGCCTTTGGCACACAAAGAAAATTAATTTCTCATGGGTTTTCCAGCCCTGCTCTCTAATTTTCAGTGGTTCCAGCAAAATGACCTGTACAGCTTTCTTTGAAAACAGCTATCAGATAAGGAGAATTATTTTATTGCCTGGAAACAGAAATGAAGGATGTACCGTATGGCACTGTGGGGTAGAAACACACACTTTCCCAGGTTGGAGATGGGGACTAACGTCCAGCATGAGATTTGCAATGTAAGAAAGAAATTCAGGAAGATGAAGAGCTGAGATCAGGCTGCAGCCAGTCAGCAGAGACCCTCACTGCAGCGCCCGTGTGATGGGCTACCCTCATGCTGGCCAGTAGCCCTTCCTGCCCTTGCTCTGTATGTGGCACAGGAGCACTCGCAAATGGAGCATTCTGTGTGCAAGAAACATATATATATGCTATTGAGAGTGTCTTACCATAGAGCTACATCCCCAGCCTTTTGTATTTTTTTATTTTGAGATGGGATATTGATAAGTGGTCCAAGCAGCCCTCTAACTTTCTTCCTGCCTCAGCCTTCCAGACTGATGGGGCAGTGAGGGTGGGCCCCTGCACTGAGCCCCACAAAATATGCCAAAGCATCTTTTGGTAAACTGTATACATAAGGTGCTTGCGCTTTACATCAGTGCTGCGTGAGGTGATGTGGTACAGCCTCCAGGCAGTCTCCTCAGCACGTCTAGGGTACCCAAACCTCGTCCTTACATTTAGGGAAACTGATCGCTGCAGATTCCTTCCTTGGCTGTCCCCCAGGCGGAGCAGCACATGACGAGGCTCACGCCCATCCTCGCTCATCTGCACCACTCCTCCTGATGACGCTCTCATTTTGCCAGGAAAATCCAAATATTTGAAGTACACCACATATTAACAGTCCCTTTGTTTAAATCTCCCCCTGCAGTGCAGTAATCCAGAGAAACCATCGCGCTCAGCAAAATGTTCTTTCTAGATCAGGTGTACCCATTGTCCTTAGGTGTTACAGGTGTTCCCTGAGGAACACCTACATCCTGAGTGTCGTGCCTGGTGCCTGGTGTAGGAGGACCAGAGGGAGCTTGCTTGCTGGTCCTGGGATTAGCAGGAGGTCACCACATAAAGCATCCACTGCTGAGAGTGCCCTGCACACAGAGAAGGTCTCCCAACAAATCCTACACTGGTGAAAAGAGGGAGAATATATTTCCAAGCAAGGAGGAAAGAGGGAGCTACCTATTAGGTTAAAAAAACAAAAACACTATAAAAATATAGCACTGGCTAGTATGTTGAGATACTCAATATAAAGTAGGCCGAGTTAAGTTCCACTTAGGAGCATTTATCATTAAAATACCAAAAGGACATTTTTATAACCCTCCTTCACAGTTCAATCCAGAAGCAGTAGGGATATTGCTATTCGGGTCCCAAGAGGGCCTATGTCTGTGTAGATGGCTGTGTCAAACTCAGCACACTTAGAAGGTCAGGAATTTTCCATGTTTCTCAAAGCTAATCTTGAAATGACCTCTTGAAGACTCTATAATGAAGCCAGGAGTTTGGCGGCAGATGGGTGAAGCATCCCCTCCCGTGCTCCTAGTACTGGCCCCTGCCCTCTAGGCTCCTGTGTTAATTCTACTGCCCTACTTAGAGCCCAAGCACTTACACTTGCCTTGCCTGCCAAGGGCTGTTCATGATCTCACTGCTGTGCACAGGTTGGCCACATAGGAGATGCTTGCCATCCTCTTCTCCCTTCTCCCTCTGGGCCCCATGTAACTCAGTTCCTGCCTGAGGAGGGTGGTGTCCAGGGAGCACCCTGCGACACCCCCTGTACTGTGGCCTCCTCTGCTAAACACCAGCATTTTGTAGTTGTGCCTTGTAAAGAAAATGAATACTAGACACGGCTCTCATTCCCCAGGGATAGACTGTTTGTCTGCTTTGTGCTGGGGGAAAAAAGGTAGCAGAAACACAGGGGAAGAAAGCAGCTGGCATGGCCGAGACATGCCAAGGGCAGAGGATGCCGGAAGGGAGCTCACTGGCTCACCTCTGCCCATGCCCAGTGAAAGCTGCTCAAACAGAGAATCTGGAAGGTTTAGGAATTTGCAGTGAGGAAGCAAAGATGGGGTGCCCAATTCTGTCCTACTGTCTACTGCCTAGATGGAAGGTGAGCACCAGGAGTATATTCAGTCTAATGAGCTGTTGATTCTCCACCATATGCCAGATTTGACATTGTTTAAAACTCACAGCAGTATTTTCTTATTATTTCTGTTTAACCACAAGAGCTTGGCAAGGTCTTAGACTGAAAAAAAACATCCTAAAACCCCACCCCAGAACTATAGAAGGTGACTCTCCAGTGGCACTGGGTCAGGGTTAGGAGAGGGGACAGACTCATCTGTCTGTCACTTTGAGAAGTGCTGCCTTAAAAGACAAAGTAGGATTGAACCAGCCAAATATTTCAGCAAATTAAAGCACCTGCAAGCAGGTGCAGGGAACAGGGGTTCAATCCCCTGGGTCTGCTATACCAGCCCTGTCCCCAGGGCACATTGAGACAACAATTATGGTGCCGCTCATCTGTAATCCCAGTTCTTGGCAGGCTGTAAACAGGTGGATCACTATGAGTCCAATGTAGTAGTGAGACCCTGAACACCCTGTAGACCCTTCCCTAAAATACAAAAATAAAAAAGGCAAAGTAGGAATGGGGCTATATGGGGCTGGGTAGGGAAAGGCCAGCCCTACTCTCAAAGAGTCTTTTAGCCCTGTTCCTCTGAAATGATCATCAATGACACAAATGATCATGAGTGACACAAAACTTTTCCATCCCACTTGGGGAAGCAATTGGCCAACCTGGGGTTGAGGGTGACAGGTGCCTACCTTTTAAATGTCCAGAGGTCACTTGGCGAACCACCCAGGCAAAGCCGCTTGAAGGAGGCACAGATCCTCCCAGTGTCTCCACTGGCCCAGACAAGGACAGCACTTTTCCAGGTATGTTAATGCAGCTTGAGCAAACACAGTTTGGGATCAAAAGCTGGAATCAGGAATTAAATAAAACCACTGTGGAGGTCCATAATGGGTACTACTTGGTGATTATGGACGATTACCCTGAGGTGGTGTGAACATGGTTGGTGACATTGTTTGATTGTTGGAAACTATTGAATCACTTCTGTGCATGGTATATTTGACAAGCAACCTATTTAGGTGAGCATAATAGAATGTTATTTTATGTACAATTTTTTAAAAAGAAAAAATGGGACTCAAGCAGTTTAGCCAACCTATATTCTCTCTTTCTGAGCCTTTACTAATTTTAGAGCGTAGCGATCTCCTACAAGTACTACTTTTTCAATCTATAACCTTATCCAGGAGTTCAGAAACCACAGTTTGCTTTTATGATTCCTTGGTTTTCTACCAACTTCCATAGCCTTTAAAGTGCAAGCTTATAATATGAGTCCCTGGCAGGACTAGAGAGGTCAGCAGCCCATACCTTATGAAAATTTGATTCCTGGGTCAAGTTACCAACTCCAGTATTGCTAAAAGCATGGGTTACCTAAGGGAGTACAAGCCCATGTTGGCACCAATAAGCATAGGGCACAGGGCACAGCCAGGGCCAGTGTGCCAGGACTTTGAGTAAGTGAAAGAGAAAAATCAGTCTGTGTCTCTCTCCCCCAGTGAAAATGAATTTGTTATTTTAAAATCATTTTAAATTGAATTAATGTCCTCAAACTGGTCAGCTCCAGAAGGCAGTTCTCAAGAAATTATCCAGGTGGGCATGGCTTAAAGGCAGGATGTCAGAGGAGCCCCTCACCTTCTGTGGCCTCCCATGCCACTTCCTGCTCTGCAAAGGAATCAGAAAGCTCTCTTTCATTAAAACCAAAAAAAATTAAAAAATAAATAACTTGAGCTTTACTCATCTAAAGCAAGAATTCTCATTCTGGATCCCAGGGCCACTAGACTTGGATAGACTTAGAGCAAAGGTGTCCCCAGCACTAAGCCCTGCAACCCATGCAGGGGTGGGCAGCCACCACAAAATATGCACCCAAAGCCTTCATTGCCAGGGTGACAGATGGCAATGGCCAGACCAGGCCTAAGATAGTGTCAGAGCCTGTGCTCTATCTCTTTGCTTCTATGGTATGTGCTTTCTTTCTTCCTGTTTTCCCTTCTCCCTTCCTTTCTTTTCTCTCCTCCATCCTTTGCCCCTCTCTGTTCTTTTCTTCTTCTCTATCTCTCCTACCCCTTCTGCTCCTTCTCTCCCTTTCTTTCTGCCTCAGCCTCCAAAAATGCCATCATATCAAAGAGCCACACTTGTCACAGCAGAACCAAGGAGCAAAGAGTCTCTATTGGAAAATGGAGAGCAGGGAAATGCCCCAGTGGTGGCCCAGGGCAGCTCAGAGTAGGCACCCAAGGGCAGCCATGGATGCCACCTGTCCCTGGCCTTCATGCCTTCTGTGGCCCTCATTTGTGCCCACAGTGTTCTCTAGCAGAGGTATATTCGACGATTTTATAGGGGGTGTTTTGTCCCTGCTCCCACTGGCACATGATGGTGATTGAAGTCCTGTTTGGGCTCTTGTAAAAACTTAAGTGCAGGTTTATAGCCCTGGCAAAAATGGCCACTTTGTGAAATGACTTCAATTTCACATAAAAAGCGGGAATATTGGGGACTTGCAAATAAAAGCCAAGAGGGATTATATGGTACAGTCAAATCTGCAGCCTCTAAATGGTTTTCTGTTTTCTTTTTATGCTTTTTTGGAGCATGTGCAAGTGACTGCCCCATAAAACTTAGACTAAGTGTGTTCTATTTTCCTAAAGTAGAACATCAAGACATTGAAGCCCAGTCACATGGCTAGGAATGGGAGTCCTCCTACAGAAAGAAATTTTGGGGTATATGTCATAGAGGCACCCCAGGCTCTGCAGAACAGTAGTGCTATGCCTGAGCACAATGTGTGGGGTCCCCTCCCTCATGTGCCAGGTGCGCCCTTGTGGCAGGCCACCTTCACACACAGACAGACCAAGATGAGAACTGTGATTCTCAAAAATCCCCGAGAAACCTGCAGTCCAGGGCCAGCTCTGGCGCTCCTGACCCGCCCGAGAGTGGCTCTCCCAAGACCTGCTGGAGCCACGCTTCCGAAGTGCTGCGCTGCACCCTGGCTTTGGTGCACCACATCAGCAGGCTTTGTTCCACCCCACACTGCCCACCTGAAAACTGGAGGCCAGAAAGGCTCTACTCTGCGGGAGATCTGGTCCACAGCACGTCCTTGTGGAGCAGAGGAATGGGGCCCAGATCACGGTCCTGGCCCCACTTCTTTCCAAGACCCTTCTGCAGACTTTGGAACAGTCAAGTAAGAAGCAGAGATCTGGTTAATAGTGTAGAAGCTTCAAGAACTTTATCAGGAGAGAACCAGGAGAGGTATTCACATGGCATCAACATCTATCTTATAATCTCAAGGTTGCCCACCAAAAATCCTTGGTGTATTTATGTATCTTAGCTTGATATTTACTACCCCTCAGCCTCCCATTGGATGTTAAAGTGTACGTTCCTGAAGCACCCATCTTCTGCCCTCTCAATAATGCTGGTCACCTACTGCATACTGGAAAGCAGATTCTGCACTTGGCAATGCTGCCCCCACCTGCCTGCCCACAGCCCACCATGTGGCAGCACCATGCTCAGGAGACAAGAGCTCCTTTGCTCCCACCAGCTTCACTCCCCATGACATTCTCCAGCCCTCCTTGCAGCACTCAGAGGCACACACCAGGGACGTGTCTCCTGCAGGCTTTCCTCACCCTTTCCCAGCCACCGCAGAGTAGAGGAGGAGCACAGAGCCACCAAGGACCTGGAGAGTCAGGAGGGCCCAAGGGGAGATGTCACCCATCTCAGATGGTGCAAAATGTGTGATAAGCAGGAGACAAATGGGGCCTGCAGCTGTGCCTGGGCAGCAGAGTGAGGTCTGAAGAACGCCTCCTAGGAAACAGACAGCAGGCAGAGGTCAGAGTGTTCCACATCTGTGGGGCTCAGGTACACTCGAAAAGGTGCAGCTCCAAGCAGAACATGAACCCAGAAGAGTCAGAAGGAAGACATGGAGGCAGCCAGACAGAAGAGGGAGAGAAGAGGGGAGAGCTCCAAGTGCTGGGCAAAACACAGCCCTCAGGACTGTCAGCTGTTTTATTCCTACCAAACCTACTTGGTAGCAGCCACCAGCCATCTAGGTACTTGCCCTCATTAGCTGGAGGGGGACGCCTTGCTTTTTGTAGTGTTGACCAAGAGCAGTAACCTGGGTTCTAGATGACAAGCAGCCCAGGGTCAACACCAGCAGCTGCTCTGGTGCTGCGCACTGCCCCACGCCCCCTGCTATCACTGGAAAAATGGGAGCAGTATCTTGGTTTTCTCAGGCCCTCAGAAATGACCCTGAAGGACACCCACTTAGATTTCTGGACAGATTTTTTCCAGACAGAGCCCTAAGACCTGTGTGGATGATCTCAGCACAGAAGCTAGGTGAAAGTGCTAGTGACAATACTCTCCACCCATCAAAATGCTAAATTGGGACCTCCATGATGCTGACTCATGCTCAGAGCACTCGGGAGGACTGGACAACCACAGGCCCATGTGAGCACAGCTCTGCACTCTAGTGAGGCTGAGGAGTCAAGAGCCCAGCTGTGGCTCAAGCCCCAGGTGGCTGATCCGGTTTTGTGGTGGCTATGCTGGGCGAGCGGATCACCAGATTCGAGGGAGAAGAGCAAACCATAGGAGAATTGGAAAGGTTAGAATGAAGAAGACATAATTTAATCAGGGCCCTTGTAAACTCCTCTGCATAAATGGTAAAAACTTGTCTGCAATTTGCACCCAGCTCTACTGAAGGGATAATAAGAAATCACTGATCTTTCATAGAAGAGAATCCCGAGCAAGATTTTATTAGAAATTATAATAACTAAGAGGTGATGTCACCCAGGGAGGAAGAAGCAGCTAAGGAAGACAGCAGGGTGGATGTTGGGATGACTGGTGGACAGTTCATGAGGTGGCAATATGAGTAGGTAGAGGACACCAGGGGTTCCAATGACAGCCAAGACAGTTGCTTCTCATAGTAAATCTGTGTGTAGCTTCCTGTCTTTTGGAAACCAGGCTATACCCAAGTGATAAGAAAGAAGGGGCCATGGGAGAGATGCCATGAAAATGGGGGGAGGGACTCAGAGTGACATCAGCTGCTGGTGCAGAGGTCCTGGGAGCCCAGAGAACTGAAGTGCCAAGGGCCTCCTGGGTGTGGGCAGTGTACAGAAGGAGCTGCATCTGCAGAGTTCTTGGGAGCAATATCACAGAGGTCTCTGTAGAGTCACAAGCACAGAAAACATAGAGTAAGGGTCAGAAACTACCAGGGAGAGGCACCTGAGATAGTGGGCCAGGCCCATGGTGCTCCTGTCGGCCTGAGGAGTGTGCTTGCAATGAGATCCAGCTGGAAATTGAAAAGCACAGATGTCATCTAGGACGACGAGACTCAGCCCGGTCCCCCTTTCCGCACCACAGAGCCACTTAGCAAGCAGAGAAACTGGAGCTATGGAGGCCAGGGAAGAGTATACAGAGAAGAAAGTGAGATCTGAGTTATGGAGAGGACAGAGCAGGGTTCTGTGGGCCACATAGTGGGCCACAGGCCCATCCTGAAGGCACCTGCTAGTAGTGCTTGCCATCCCCTGGGGTGTCTGGTGACCCCAGCTCAGAAGCCCCCAAGGCTGGCATCCATGACATCCATAAAAGTCCCTGAGGCAGGGTCCTAGGAAGTTGATTTGAAGCCTTCATTACCCTTAAGTTTCTCTTTCTGAGCTGTCTCAGATTCTCTTTCCATTGCTGAGCAAAAGCATGTCTAAGATGAGATTCCTTTGTTTTCTCTTCTCCCTTTTTGTGTGGACATAAATCAGCTCAGCCCCCTCACAAGTCACCCCTGTCCTCACATCTCAGCTGGCAGCTCTGCTGAACTTGGTTCTGACTGTGCCTCTGAATAGTGTGTCCTAGTATCCTCCCCCTCAGGAGCCAGACGTCCCAGCTATCCATCCACACCACTATGTCCCTGTCCTTCTGGGCACCCATTCCTGCCCTGCAAACTTCCATCTTGTTCCAATCCTGTACACAGTCCACGCCCTCTGCCGAGTAGCCTCCACCACAGCTTGGCCTGCACCTCGTGGGTCCAGTCTTCGTGGGAGGGAGGCACACACACACCCTCTTCACATCCAAGCCCACCCCCTCTCACCTGGACCTGCCATCAGGTCCCAGTGCCTGAGCTCCCCTGCTGCACCATCTCCCCTTGACCACGATGAAAGCTTTCAGGTTGTGGCCACTGGAACAAAGTCACACCACCTGAGCCCAAAAGGCTTTGGCTGCCCCCCCCCCACCACTCCAGCATCTGCTCCTTCTTGGGAAACTGACCTCCTTTTCCTCCCTGGACAAACTCATTATCCTGCACCAGGAGTTCTCTCCAAGGAGAGCGCCCTATCCATGCAAGTCCAAGGCCCTGGGGCTTGTGTTCCTTCCACATCAGAGTCAGCTGTGTTTATCTTTCCAGATGGGTACAACCTGACTCCCTCTAGGAGGAAGGAGGTATCAAAAAGTGTCTGACTCTCAGAGGTTGGATTTGCATCCCCACTTGGGTGCTGAGTACACCTGGAGCCTACTTTCCTTGTCTCTCCAGCAGGCATAATGATCCCCTGGCAGAGGTTGACATTAGAGGGACTTGAGCCAGCAGCAGTGCTAAAGGAGCAGCAGCATCCCAGTGCCTGGGACATACTCAGTGTCACTCCAGCCTGCTCTGGCCAGCCAACTCCACCCTACCCTTTAAAACTCCACCTTCTCAGCTTTTTCAAAAGTGAAAGTGCAGAGTCACAAGCACAGGAAGCCTAGAGCAAGGGTCAGAGACTACCAGGGAGAGGCACCTGAGATAGTGGGCCAGGCCCACTTCATGTATGTCCATGAAGAAGACTTTTTCTTAAAATGTCAGATGAAAGAAAAGGGATTCACTCTCAAGGGACAGAAAAAAGGTTGACCAGATGTTTTGGTCATCCTGGCCTGTGGAAGAGCTTGACCCCAAGGAAGGTGACTAATGACTGGGAGCGAGGGATATACAGTCAGGGTGGGCCCTTGGGCTCCAGATTCCTTAATGACTTGATATGAAAAGATCACAGGACTGGGGAGCTATAATGGTCCAAGGGTAACCAAGGTTTGCATTGGGAGAGGGAGGAAGACAGAAATGAGGAGTGGTGCTCCATATCCAGTGTGAACCCAGTCACCAGTATACTGCTAGCTATCTCTTTCTTTCTTTGAGTATTGCACTAGCTGGCCACTGTTTGGTTGCTGAATGGAGCTAATT
Source organism: Ctenomys sociabilis (assembly GCA_004027165.1). Classification (NCBI taxonomy): domain Eukaryota; kingdom Metazoa; phylum Chordata; class Mammalia; order Rodentia; family Ctenomyidae; genus Ctenomys; species Ctenomys sociabilis. The sequence continues at coordinate 65,739 of PVKA01006816.1, read as the reverse complement.
AATCCCAGCTTCTGGCAGAGAGAGAGAGAGAGTGTGCGTGTGTGTTAAATATATATGTGCTAAGTCATGTGGCAAGAGAAGAAATTCATTGTATTTACTGTGTCTTTACAGATAACTATGAAGACACAAACTGGGAAATTAAATGCTATTTTGCTTCCTTTGTTTCTCTATGTGAGTGGAGAAGAAAGGATCCGTTTCATTTCCCAGACTGAACTGTACACAAAACCAGGCCTGCATGTTGAGGTCACAACAGGAAGTGGCAGGGCTGGACTGAGGAACCGGGTGGTAGGGGTCTTCCATGATGCCCACACTCCTCTGTACAGTGCTGTGATTCCGACACGAAATGGATCCCACCACCATGGCAGCCCCACGAATGACATGGAAATGCTCTGGCACACACCTTTCTTCACCACAGAGCCATGCACATAGGTTGGGGAGGAGCTGCTGAAGCTAGGGACAGGGTGAAAATGGAGTTTCCACCCAGTCAAATCCACTTCCAGAAAGTTCTGTTCATTAAACAGGACTTTCCATGTTAACTCTTTTCAGAGAGCTGTGAAAAAATAAATGAAAAAAGAAGGCTTTTGTGTTGGAAGAAAGGAAACATTCATTTTTGGCTAGGGCACAATGTGTAAAAAGAACAAATTATATTTTGAGAGAAATGAGAATTTCAAAACAATGCACCCAGAACACAGATTTCTTTCTTCTATAATGTTTATATGCAAATTTCTTGTGTTAGGAATGGTAACCAGGTCTAGGCAAACAATAACTCGTGAAGAAAAAGGTGAAATTTTATTTGAGTTTGAAATAAACATCTAAATGTCCCCAAAGGAGTGGTATTTCATTGATACAATTCTTTGACCAACCTGGGGGGTGAAGAATGCCATAGAAATGCCATTTAAAATCATCCACAGAGCCATAAGCTTTTTAGTTCTTGTATTTTGGTAATGAACAGTGGGTTGATATAACATACATGGCTTCCTTTCAAAATGTTAACTTTCTGACCACTGCAAATAAAACTAGGTTTTGTAGAAGCAACAAATAAATAGATTATAATAAAACCTGTAATAGGTGTCTGCAATTTTATGGCCATAGATAGCAATGGTACTTTTCCACAATGAATAAAAGATATAAAAGAGTCCTCTGTAGGAGAAATAAGGAACCCTGGGTCATTAGAAGTGCTCCAGCTATGCAATCATATACAAAAATCATGATTGTCATATATCATAAAAAGTGTGTTATAAATGTCTGGATGAATGTTAGCAAGTTATTTATCACATACTAATATTAACTTTCTTTCTCCAGATGCCAAGAGTTTGGCTGAAATGCTCATGAGGTAAGAACCTGAGCCAGTCTCTGGGACCCCATGTATAAGAAAAGCAATTTATAATCCACCTTGTTTGGTGACGACCCTTTGAAATTTGTCACACATTTCACTTCAACCTTTAATTCCTATTTTTTCCCTCAAAAAACTATATAATGCATAGTTGGCTATGTAGTTACCAAATAGTTTCATATCTGTGGCAGCCTGCACCAGCCGTAGTTCATGCCCTATTGGCTAGACTTGCCCAGTAGGACATTTCCAATTAACCTGGGGTCAGAGGAGCACATTATATGAAAGTAGCTTTTGTTTTGCTATATTGCTTTTGAGGTCCAGCCTTCTTTCAGTTTGCTAAGTTCAAAGAGAATCTCAAAAGGGAAAGTACCATGCATGTGGGGTGCAAAGGAATGCTGGAGGCCTCTTTGCCTTCCGCTTGTGTGGGGCCTCCTGAGTGCCTGAAAGCCCTCACCAGTTATGTGGCCTTTATCTCTCCATCATCCCTGTGCAAAGTCGTAGCCTGCGTGAGTCACCTCAGATGGAAAGAAGCCTGCACAGTGGTGGTGCCAATCATAATTGTAAAGTACAGCAGGTGAATAGCAGTCACTGAATAAGAGGTCACAGTGTAAAAGACAAAGGCACATCCTTCACAGCTTTGCTTTCAAATAGTCCTGGGGCTGGACAGGCACTGATAGGAAGAGAAGAGTCCCTTCCATGTCCCCAAATCCTGTCTGTTTTCTACCCAGTCTCTTTCCTTCAATCACTCCATTTCCCCCCAACATCCAGCCCCCACACTATGAAAACTGGAGCATTTTGAGATGAAGGATGTGCATGTGTGGGTTCACTGACCCACACGGTTCTCCTCCCTAACATCTGAAGTCTTTTGTAATACAGTGCAATGATCAAATGGGAGGCTAAATAGGGAAATGAGGCCAGGGAATGAGTAAGGAAAATGCCCAGGGCCCTGATGATGAGCTTGACCTGCCATGGGCAAAGGCAGCTGGCTCTCTCTCTCTCCCCCTCTGCACCTATAAACCAAGTGCATACCGTGTCACCTGCTAGGAGCTCGCCCACCTCACCAGCATCTTTGAATACAGAGGTGGAGGTCAAGCACTGCCAGTTTCCAATTTCCTTTCCCAGGACTTCCTTGAGCACACTGTGCTCTTAGACAGTGTGAGTTGTAGGTAAAACAATGCCATGGGAGAAAGCCAGATAACTAAGAAATACTCAGTCCGGGTAATGTGATGAATGCTAGTGTGTCTTGATATGATTAGGAAGGATACAGCCCTTCTGTTTTCATACATGGTGGGCTTGGGAGAAGAGGTGTGGGCGGCAACAAAAAGACATGTTGGTGCCTCGTTGAATTGGGGCTGTCGTGAGCTCTCTGTGGAGGTGTCCAGCCGCAGGCATTCGCAGGGCAGAGGAGTGACCCCCACACACACAGTGGCTGGCGCAATGCTTCTCTGAGGAAGGGGGCCCATCCGCAGCTCAGGTATGCACAGGGACATGCAGTGTCCAGGCCGCACCCTCCCTACGTCTGTACTTGTTTGCTAGAAAGCAAGAGGGTGCCTTTCCACCAGTCCTATGTCATAGCCAGACATGTGTGTGCTTGCACTAAGCACAGCTGGTAGAACATCTGGAAGACTGAGAAGTGAGAGTCACTTGGTTTATAATAACTGACCTACTTAATCAAACAGATTTTCTTATATAGATTCAAACTATGAATTTAAAATCTGTGATATTTAAAATTAAGAGAGTTCACACAAGATTTGATTTTAAAGGCTTAAAGTAACCGTGACCATGCCAGCAGTGAGGAAGGCAGCCTGGAGCTATGCACAACAGCCCCGTAGACTGGGCATGACAGTGGTTCATATCGTCAACTGGTGCCCTTGTGCCCACCTTCAGTCCATTCACTAATTTACCCTGCAGGGATGCGGTGGCATCCAGACTAGAGAGGGGTCTGAACCCGCATTTCCTCTCCTGGGCCCTGCTGCCTCTGTCCTGGCCAACCACATTCTTCCCACACCCAAACCCTAACTCACATCCCTGCCCAATGGCTGCAAAACCAGGGTCTCCAGTCTCTGCCATGTTCCCCATTTGCTCACTGAGGATGACTGGCTTTCCATTTCTCTTTCTGTCCTTGAATGCATCCTTGCCCCTTCACTCCAGCCTGGAGCAAGACAGTAAGTAGAAAGTGTCCTCTTTATTAGTAAAGCAATTACTGTGGTGAAAGGCCACCTGTTGCTACAACAAGAATTAATAATGGTCTTCCCAGATGACAGTCACCAAGGTGAAATTAGGAACATTGAAACCAGTAATGACTAGCACTTGAGAGGGCTAAAATGGTTTTCCTCCAGAGGGTGAAAGTAATTGGGAAGGAAGTGAATTTCCAATTTCCTCAGCAAGGTGGGATTAATTTAGAAGTGAAAGCAAAGCCTTCGATCATGAAGGGTTGGTTCAGTCCAAGTTTGACAGCTTTCCTGGCTGGGCAGCAGAAGAGCAGGTCACACAATACACCGATGTGTCCCCGAAGCACAAGTCAGTCAGGTCCAGCAGTGCAGAGGAGACCTTATGTCACTGTCACAGATCCTGGATGCTTTTCTTCTGCAAGGTGGAGGACTTGGCAGGCTGGTACATGAGAAGATGAACCCAGGCCTATGTTCTGGGGCCAATATGGCCCAGAGCTAGTTTTCTGTTCCTGAGAGAATCAGCCTTCCACTCCATAGCCCACTATCCTTATCTCAAAGAGAAAAGCCCAAGCTATCCCTAGCCCTGCTGGCCTGTGTGTGAGGCAAATAGAGCCCTTCGTTTCAGATCACATGCCAACGAATATTTGCATCTGTCGGTGCAATTATCTGTCCGTGGCAGGAAAGCCCTAAGGACAGGACAGACACCTGGACCCCTGATGACCCCTCCAGGGACCCCTCACTTCACACCCTTCTGGGCACTGGGCCTCCAGCTAACAAACATCTCTCCATTTCCCAGAGACCCCAGAGAGGAGAGACTTCACCCATTATTCACACATAGAAAGATTTCCCTTTCCTGTGGTTAAGCAAGAAAAAATTTCTGAATAACAGACCAGCCTCTGAAGAGGCAGATTGGAACTCAGCAATGCATGTTTAATGCCCAAGTTCAGCAATAGTATATGACAGCTGGTTGCAGGCAAAAGAAAGATCACCACACACACACACACACACACACACACACACAAGAAACTAAAATGCTCTTCATTTTATTGAGCAGTTATTGAGCAGTTAAAATAATTTATCTTTTTTGGCTATGCACATATTTATATTTGTATTATTTGTGTAACAAAAGTACCTATCCAAGTGTTACACTGGGATGCTTCCAACTGTCCTACATTACTTTATACTGTAAGAATGCTCTGCACCACGGTATGGGAGGAGGGTGGGCTGCACAGATATCTTAATTAGATTTTTGATCCCTCATGTTTAAGAAAATAACGGTAGTAACTGCAAACAATGTATGGCCAGGGTGGGAGAACATCGCTCCTGGCCCAGCACCCGCAGCTTTCCCACCACTGCCGTTTGTGTCTGGCAGCCAGATGGCAAGTGGATAGTTGCAGACTGTGTTTCATTAGGAGCTAATACATTTAGCAAGATCGTCTATTGGATAAGAGGCAATTTTGTTTCCATGGTGAAAGCATTTAGAGGCTTTCTCCAGACTGCCAATTTAGTTTCTTCAAATGTTTTTTAGGGTTTGTTGCTGTTATGAAGGCCACTGATTAGACTTTGCATATCTTACTTGTCTTAGTGCCTATGGTACGTGCTGCTGGCTTTCAGCTGGGGAGCTGGCACATGTGCGCAATACAAGTTATCATACTTTTCCAGGGTCACCCTTCAATGTAATGAATGAGGCCACCTGTAGCAGCAGCAGTGCCAATGTAACAAAATAACTTAATGGAAACCCAATACTCTGGGGACATGTCACTCAACACTCACTGCACTTCCTAACAACATTTATTTAATCAGTGTTTACTGTGTGTTTCATTTGGCCACATGCTGGTGTGAGTCCTAGGGACATGCAGAGAGCAGATGCATATACCCCTGCGGAGTATGTGTTCCACTGGGAGAGACAGATAATAAGTAAGATAAATCAATTAAAAATCTTTAATTGACTTAATTAAATACACAAGAAAGAGTAAGAAGTGCAGAAGAGATAGAATCCAGTAGAGAATGAGGAGGGCCAGAAGTTCCCCTGCAGGCCACTGGGCCAGCCATAAAGATGATGCCCAAGTCCAATCCCACAGGAAAGGAGGAGTCTGCCACACACCCCGGGTGCTGGCGTGAGGACGGAGCATGTGCTCCACACGAAGGAATGGCATGTGCGTGGCGAGGGACGGATAGTCAGCCCTGCCACCTCAAGGCCCATTGGGCCAGTTTTTCCCTGTCTTCCCCTTGGAAGCCCGTGTTTGAGTCAAGGGAAGAATCCACCTCCCCTCTTCACTGCCCGCGTTCACAAGGTGTAATCATATTCTGACTTTGTGCCAGGGCAGTGGCACACAGCAGTATTTAGCTTGCTTCCTGCGTCAATCTGAGAGCAGACCCTCATTGTTGCTTAAGTATAGCTTGTGCCCGCACTCATAGTTGTTTAATAGAGCAGCCTCATAACTATTCATGACAAGCAGCAGGAACTAGCTCACACTGCTATTTTTGGTACAAGGACGAACTCAAGTCCCTAGTGAAGTTTCTAAACGGATCTTTCAGATAGTCACAGAGGAGTAGCTTCCCATATGTTTCTGTGGAGCTATAGCTTATCTAAGCATGATATAAATATGGACACACCCCCCCAGGAACTCCAGTGTTTTTCATTTTATACAAGTATTTGAATCTCTGCATTCTTTGCTTTTTTTAACCACCAATGAAATGTCAAGTTTGTTAAGTCATGCAGAAGAGTTTAGAGACCAGGTGAAAAAAATCAGGCCACAACTCCTTGAACTTGTGATGAGGTACCTAACTGTTACTCATCTGCAGAGAGAGCAATCCGGTTCAAAATCAGGTCCTCCGCAAAGCATTGCACTTTTCAGAAGTTGTTCATGGGAAAGCTTGTTCATGCTCAAAGAAAAGGACTTCACAGACTATCAGGGATGCTAAGAAGGGCCGGAGGCAAACAGACACACAGGGGCTGCCTGAGTGAGCACAGCCTTCCCAGTAGCAAGGCTCTGCCTATCACTTGGTGCAGCAGTGGACCTGAGAGGCTCTGGGGAGGTAGAGGGCCTTGGAACTCCAGGTGAATTTCTTGGTTGGGGGGACGGTATTGAGCTGCAGCACACAGGCTTTCCTGGTCCCCATTACAAGGGACCGCCTCTCAGGTGACCACTACCCAGCAGCTGAGCCTCAGGAGCGCACCTCTGACCAGATTCTGATGGTCACTGAGCCTCCACAGAGCACCTCATGGATTGAATTATCCCAGTGACGACCACTTCCTACGGGCATCTCAGGAAACATTCCTTTAACATCTCATAAATTCTTATAAGTTTATGAAGACCAAGCAGCTATTCTCCTAATGTGGACGGCTAATTAAGACCTCTATCCACATTTAGGATTTCTACATAATATGAAAGGTTTTGGGTTTTCTTTACCACAGACCGTAACTGAATATGATTATACCATGCAGTTTTACAGCCAATTTTCATTTACTTTTAAAGAGCAGCTCACTCTGGGACTAATTTTCTGGTACACAAATTTCGAGATAAAATTATTAGCACAATTGCTATTCCTTGCTTGCATTCCAGAGTACATCATCAGTTAGGGAAACCAAGTGAATGTCAGTGAGGCTAACAAGGATTTCACAGTGTGTCCCCGCAACAGAAGGAAGCCAACCAGGCCTAGACGCAGGTCCTCTGGCGCAGCCTCTATGCCATCTGCTGACCAGTGCAGGCTTACGTGCTCCCTCCTCCCACCAGTGCTGGGCAGCCCTCATCTAATGAGTGACACTGTTACGGCCTTAAAAATCACTTTGCCTTTAGCATCACACACACACAAAAATAGTGATTTCTAAAGGTTGGTAGACATTGACCCTATCTCCATTGACAACCTATGTTTTCATTCGCTAAACTTTAATAAATATCATTTCAATGAGGGAAACACACCTCACCCCATGTACCTTTCCCTTGCGCTGCCTCCCAGTCATTTGCACAGTCACACAACACACTGAGATCGTGCGCAACATGTCGGCGCACAGTGCCAGACCGAACAGATCCGTAATTCCTCTTCCCTCTTTTCTTCCCAGTAAGAATACTCGGACCTCGGACACTTTAAGCAAGCAGCAACAGACCCTGAGAATGCACATTGACATACCCAGGGCGCAGCTGTTGATTGAAGAGAGGGACACAATGGAGACCATTGGTAAGGCGCCCTCACTGCCACTGTGCACAGTGCGGCTGCAGCAGTCGTGCCTGCTTAACCCAAATCATCAGAGCCACAGAAAACACTAGATGGAATATCACTCATGCTCTGTGACCTCAAAGCTCTCAGGGAATACACATTAGCAAATGTGGAGGCAAAGTACTGTCCGTACATCTTTGTGCCACTGGGGACAGAGTCCTCACCTCTGACCCTTTGGGTCCTTCCTGGGGAGGCTATCTGCTGCTCCAAGGAGCAGACATCTATAACCAATCCACACCGGAAACTGGAACCTGGGAACCCCATCCTGGAATCTATTCTCTACCTGCTTTCCTCTCTGCATCTGATAAGGCCAGCTTTTCCCACGGTGCCCCACCTCCCTCCTCATGCCCCTAAAAATCCTGGACTTGGGAGACACCCAGCCCCCAGAGCTGTCTCCACAAAGGTGTGTGGTTTGTCCACCCCTAGCCAGGTGTCTTGATTTCAAGCCATGAGAAGCACGACCGCCCTCCACTGAGAGTTCTGTGGGTGCCCTGCTCTTACACTCCCTGCGTGCATCACTTAGTTCCTCCTCTAACCAGCTACAACTTGTAATGAGACCTGGACAGGCTCACGTGGTTGGCTCAGCTTGCACAGTAGGAGCAGGGCCAGTGTCCCCACCCAGCTACCTGTGTCACCACCAACAGGCTGCTTCCAAGAAGTCTCACCTTAGAAGTCCTGCCAAGCTTTCCAGAAGTCATGGAAATAGATGAAGGCAAGGTCTGAGACTGCCTTTTGCCAAACCATGTTTGTTTTGGAAAGAGCGTGCTGGCACTGGGCACTAGGGTGGTCCTTTCCAGTGACCTGGATATACCTGCTTGACTTTTTCCAGGAAGACAGTGGTGGGAGGTCAAGAGGGCAGTGTGTCCCTCCCCACTCTCACCCCTTGTCCACCCCACCAGTGGCCCTGCAGTCATAGCCCCTGCAGTCTGGATGGGTGCCCTGAGCCTGCAGGCCACACTAGCTGGTCACTGCAGGGTTAGCACCATGGAGAGTGCCCGTCCCTCACTAAGGGTGTGGAGGGCTGATGGCAGAGGTCCACCTGTCTGTGCCTGCATGTCCATCACTGTGCTGTCTGACTCCAGTGATGACATGCAATGATCTGAACACATTTCCTCATTTTGGAGGAAGTAGAGTTGCAGTTTTTTAACATGCTTTGGGCTCCAACTACAAGGACCCATTATCAGTCTGCTATTAAATTCTGTCTGGAAGCAGTGGTTAACTTCGCATTCACACAGGGCCCTGAAATCCCCACCTGAGGCCTGGACCCACCTACTATGCTCCTAGTGGACTGCAACCTGACCCTGCCGTGAACCCATAGTGTCATTAACCAAAAAGCAATGTTGCTGGGTGCCCTGGGTAGCAGTCCTGGTTGTAAAGAATTGTCTCCCTACCAAGCCCAGCATTTTAGGGGATCAGGGGACCACTGTGGGCTCAGTGCTCCCCCACCCAGGCCTGGTGCCCACTGTGGCACTGGCCCGTGCAGCAGCACCTGTAGGGTGCTCACAGATGCCTTGGCAGCCTTTCCCTGGCTGCTCTGCCAAGAAATCTAACTTCAAGAGGCTCGCCTTCCTGCCAGCGCCTGAGTAACGGGATTTTGTAAGGTTCACTCTGTTCGGGGCTTTTTTGGGCGCAGGAGCCTCACCAGGCTGTTTATGGATTTCACACCCCTATTCTGGTGTCAAGCATGCTGCTGCCTGTCCTGGTGACTGCTACACTCATGAACATCACCCAGGCTGCAGTCCTTAAAAACAGATGGGAAATCTGCACTTCCAGAGTTTTGCTGGGGATAAAAAGGCTCTGGAGAAAGTACGAAAGTACAGACACATAATTCAAATCCTAAAACACCAGCAATGGCCCAGAGCTCGGACAGCTGTCCTTTTCCTGGCACTGAGGTGGGCAGTATTTCGGGGAGCCAGGCTCCTGCTCCTCCACCAGCCTTCCCCTGGGTGCCCCTGGGTGCTGGCAGCCTGACAAGTGGGTCTTTTCTGGAGAGTGAATTAAAGCACGTGCTGGAGTAATCAGAGCTAAGAGGACATGGGAGGAAAGAACCACTCCTCAGAACACAGAGGAATCGATAATCTCTGCAAACTGACTTCTCTCCTTGTCGTTCACCTCCACACATTTGCAAGTTCAGCATCAGGGCCAAGCCCAGTGGAAAGAACTGCAAGGTGGTCCTTCTAGAACAGAGTACCCTAGCAGCCGAAGCAACCCGGGAAACCAACCCTGTCCCTGGGGGAGGGGCTGGCATGTCTGTTGGCACCTTGGTCTCCTTGGGTGAGCATCTGCAAACACCTGAATCCCAAAGTCTGTTAAATCAGTGGCTACGATAAATGTTGTTTGCTTAGCAAACCCTGAGAGTATCAAGGCCCTTCAGGACATCCTGACTACTCTCTGAACCCGGTGCTTAGAAGGCTGCCTTCAGGCCCAAGTGCCCTGATTTTTTGTTTGGTTTTTTTTGTTTGTTTGTTTGTTTTGTCTTTTTTTGAGACAGGGTCTCACTATGCAGTTCAGGCTGGTCTTAAGCTCACTTTGTAGCTCAGGCTGGTCTCGAACTCACAACAATCCTCCTGCCTCAGCCTCTCGAGTGCTGGGATTACAGGCATGCGCCACCACACCCGGCTCAAGCGCCCTGTTTAAATGTGAGTGACCCTCACCTGATGGGACTTGGACCCTCTTGGTGGCTTCATGCAAGCATGTTGTTATCACTGTAGCTGCTGCCTGAGCAGAGTGACAGCCAGGCCGTGCCTGGCAGCAGATAACCAGCTTGGCTTTCTGTGCTCTCCTCCCCTGCAGATGACCGCTCCACAGTCCTGCTGACGGACGCGGATTTCGGAGAAGCAGCTAAACAAAAGTCCCTGACGGTGACTCATACGGTCCACTACCAGTCAGTGTCTCAGGCCACTGGGCCCTTAGTGGATGTTTCGGATGCTCGGCCGGGCACGAGTGAGTGGTCAACTCCAGTTACAAAGTGTGGGTGTTGTCAGCACTGAAAACATTACATTGTGTTACTGTCCAGTGTATGTGGGGGGCTTCTCTCTTTTTTTTATTTTATTGAAGTACAAATATCAATCAGACGGTTTTAAGACACCTTGACAAGACAGATTCGATAAATTAATACGTTGCAAACTGTTTTCATACTGTTTTGGTATTATACAAGGTGCATACATGATATTATACTTACAGACATTATTACAGCAGATGTCTCTTATCAGTGAATTAAGAGTGTAGCTGCTTACTTATCTTATTTTTTATACCTAAATTATATCAAAATTTCAATAATTATTTTCCTAATGGATGACCATAGTACTAGAAGCCGACATAATATCCTGTCCAACCACCATTAGTGCAGATCTTGCCTCTCATAGGATTATGTAGAAGCACAACGTTATCTATCCCCACTGTACTGTCTATATACACACATCATGATTCTTCCTTTCTATACCCCTTCCTTTGTCTACACCTGTCAAAGGTGGGCACCCCATTGTCATTCAACTAACTTAGGTGCTTGAACTTGACAGCACAATTGTGGGGGGCTTTTCAACTCTGGGCCGAGGACACAAATCTAATGATGTCTCTCATTAGGAAGAAATTCAGCTTTTATTGTTTGACCCTAACTGCTATGAAAAGTGTCTCAATTGAAACCAATAACTCTTGGTAATTTACTAGGAAAAGTGTTAGAAATTTCATGTCAGTTTTTTTTTTTTTTTAATTTTGACAACCCAGGAAAAGGAGAAAGAGATTAACATTCCCTTCCTAGAACAGGAAGATGGTGTCATATGTGTTACTTTTGTGACAACCTGAAGGAGACACATTCACAAAGCATATCCTACTTACCAACTGAGAAATGGGAGTTTCAGAAAGTTGGGCAAATAGCCCAAGGTTGACACAGAAGTAGGGACACTGAGATTCAGCTGTAGGATCTGTGCATCCTCAGAGCATGACAGTTTTCTCCTGAACACTGTGAAAATCCTAGTTCTGGCTAATCTGGAAAGTCTGCTGGGTTTAATTATTACATTTGCTTTCATGATATATGCAGATTAATTACTGGAATGAAATTAAATCCTCTAATATGTAGCTCAAGCTTATTAATTAGACATCTTGTTTCTTCATAATTGAAATTGTTCTTCTTCAAACACCGAGAAATTAATGTCTTGATTATTATCATTTTGGAAGCTTTGATGTCTAGCTTTTAAATCTCTGTGCACATGCAGCAAAAATTTACATTCTTAGAGTAGTATGTTATAATTAGAAAAACAAATACAACTGAACTTCACAGTTCTAGTGGGTGAAACAGTTTTGAGACAGAATGAGATCTGTGGAGGGAATGAGTTATTTCCCAAATAGCACTGTAACACACCATTCAGAGTTTCCCAGCTACTGACATTCCTTGGGGAGTGTCTTGAAGATGCCCCTTTCTTCTGTCTAACCTGACCCCTTCCTTCCTGGAGACCACAAGGGTCATGCCCATGGGCCAGCTCTGCCAAAGGCATGTCTGCAGCCCTGCTCCTCCTCAAGGCTTCGAGGCCTGTGGCATCTCTTTCCAGGCATCAAGTGCACTCCTGTGACCATTCTGGTCTGGCTTTGGAGCACTGCTCTGATGGGTTTCTGAACCATGTTTTGTTGTTAACTGGGAAGAATTGACAGAACTTGAAAGTCTTCTAGACTGATGCATTCTAGGCGTCATTGTCCTTTGGACAGCAAAACCAGAGGAAAATACAAGGCTGGTATCCCCAGAAGTGCTTCACACCTTTTGCTTGTGTCTAAAATACTGATGCCTGAATTCCATCCTAATTCTGGTCCAGTTGGTTTAGAGTGAGGCCCAAGAATCTGCATCATAAACAACCTTCCAGATGTGCTGCTCTGGATTCCTCATTGAGGAACACTTCTCCACGTGTGCCAAAGATGTCCTGAGAGGTCAGGAGGAAGTTCCCACCATGCCCCAGTGCCTGACTTCCATTAGTGCAACAACACAGGATTCCCTTCAGCCTGCTGGACTCACAGTGCAACAGTTCCTTCTGCCAGGCTCAGAGCCATTTGCATTCACCTTCCTTCCAATGTTCAATGAGGAGAGAGCCACACAGAGGCTTGTCATAAATAGGGCTGAAGACGAGGAAGTGGCGCAGAAACTCTGGGGGCTGTCTGGTGTATGAATAGGAAGCCCTGGAATAATGAGAAGTGGTTTTTATGACATTTAAAATGTCAACAGAGACACAGATCTGAGTCAGATACAGAAGCTGTAAACTAGCATAAAAGGAGCTTCAGGCAGGAAGTACCTGAGGGGGAAGCGCCTCTCCTGGTTACAAAGCTGCTTGGCATTGCTGGGAAGGATTAAGGATTCATTCATTCCACATGCCAACATATTTGCTCGGGTCTCCTCCTTTGCCTATGTGGCTCAGTGCTCAGTGAGCAAGCTGCAAAAAGACATTCATTTCTTTCGAGTTGTGAAGGCCAAGATTAAATAAGCCACTAAATATATTTTTTGGCTTCTCAGTAAGAACTAGATGGAAATGGAGCAGAATAAAGTCATGGAGCCAGCGGGGAGTGGCCAGTGGGCAGGGCCACTGTGGACCTTGTATTTTGAACAGATTTTCCAAAAGAAGCCGGAATTGAGATCAGAGGCAGTATATGGGAAGCCCTGGAGTCTCCATTAGGCATTGTTAACAGTACCTAATGCAATATTAATACTATATAAGCAATTGTGGCTCTACATTGTTTAGGGAATAAAGACAAAGAAAGTGTCTATTCATGTTCAGAACAGGGGAAATTAGAAGTAATCCCGGCATGTGGCAAGTGGAGGGTGGCTAGGACGGCAGTGAGAGAAACATGGGAGAAACCACTGTGTTAACTTATCAGTCCCAAGCCAGGCTAGGCCTTGGTGCTGTGCTCTGAGAGTTCTGAGTTCCTCTCTGGGGTCAGCCTTATATCCCAAGGAAACCCTGCAGCTTCAAAACAAGGTTATTCTCTTTTTTGATGTGTTCTATGAAAGAGTATCAGCGTAGATCAAACCAACCTTCTCAGATTGATGCACCTCCAGTCTGACTTCCTCCCTGCCTGGAGATGGAGCTATTCATTCATCATCTGAAGAACACTGTATCAGGAAGAGATCACTGGGATTGTTCTTCTTGGCATTAAACATTCCCAAATCCCAATGAGTGATGGATTCCAGTTTTATTTAGAGTTGCATTGGTGGGGGATTGGCCCTGTGGCAGGGTCAAAAATTGGAAACCCATGAGCTTTCTGTATCCCAATTCCCTGCTTGCTTCTATGCCCAGAGCTTGTCCATGCTGCCCAGGGCCATGCTGCCCAGGGCTCACTCTTCAGTAGCTCAACCTAACATACCAAGTCTGTTCTCTGTAGTTTACTTATGTTCAGGGATTCATTTATCCTCTCAGCCCTCTACTCCCTCAGATCCTGTGTGAGTGGGTTCAACCAAACATGAAGCAAAAATAAGTAAGAAAACTAATTTCACCTGTTCTAAACATAAATAGACACTTTCCTTGTCTTTATTCCCTAAACAATACAGAACCACAATTGCTTATGTAGCATTAATATTGCATTAGGTATGCAAATATATGTGATGTATTCTTTTTTTTTTTTTTTTTTTTTTTTTTTTTTTTTTTTTTTTTTTTTTTTTTTTTTTTTTTTTTTTTTTTTTTTTGTCTTTTTGAGACAGGGTCTCACTATGCAGTTCAGGGTGGCCTTAAACTCACTTTGTAGCTCAGGCTGGTCTTGAACTCACAACAATCCTCTTGCCTTAGCCTCCCAAGTTCTGGGATTACAGGTCTGTGCCACCACATCCAGCTTATGTGGTGTATTGAAACACTTCACTATTTACTAAAAGGAATTTGAGTCTCTTTAGATTTTTGATATCTGAGCAGAGCCTTTGACCCATCCCCATGAACACAGAGGAAGGACTATATTCCCTATTTTCTTTATAAAAGTCATCACTAGGACTGTGTTGCCATTGCAAGAATTCTTTTTCTTTAAAGAACATGTATAATATGTCATTTGCCCACCAAAATGAGCACTTTTCAAAAGTTCTGTTTCTAAACATTAGACACACTTGCCAGAGAGCTGTGACAAATTCTTATTATGAGGACAAGAGATGAGGCAATGGTTTTCTATTTATCACTTTCAGTACAAACACATTTCCTGGCATGCAGCTCACCTCCCTGTCTCTGCTGGATTGCAGTGCACTGGAAACTGAGGCTTCGCTTTGCATCCTTGTTCTAACACCAGCCATGGTGCCTGATACAGAGTAGGCACGTGGCAGTGTTCAACTTGGTTTAACCAACAGGTTCTGAGGTCAGAATGGGAGGAAGAAGAAGGCAGGACACGCATTAGCCTCAGTAGCATTTGAGAAACCAACTTAGTTCCCTCCCTTTCTTGTTCATCCTCCAGGCTCTCTTCTCATAGGGTATATTATGTCCTCACCCAGCTATTAACATCTCTTGTGACAGGTTCAGTATTTCCTCTGCATATTTGCCAAGATCATGCTGAAAACATTTCAGATCAGGTTTTCTACTTGTAAAATATACCAGAGTATACTAAGATGGGAAGTGATATATATTCGTCTTGTCTGTGTCTCGGTCATGTTTACTTGCAAATCATTCCTGAGTTCATTCTCACATTGTGGAGAGCATTTGCCAAGCACTGGACTCACAACTGTCCCTCAGTGCCATGTGGCTGGCTCCAGTGGTCCCGGGAGTTCCACAAAGTAGCAGTGTATTTGTGCACAACCTACACACATCCATGTGGCTATGTTAAGTCATGTCTACATTGCTTAGAATACCTGCCACAAGGTGAATGCTGTGTGCAGCCCGTGCTCTAGCCAGGGAATGATGACAGCAAGACTCTACATGGTCAGTATAGACACATTTATTCTGGGTACTTCAGAAAGGCAGTTGGCTGGCCCTCAGGTACAGAGCCAGTGGGCATGGAGGAGAAACTGCATGCTGGGTTGGGAAGCAGGCAGCATGTGACTCATGTCCTTCCCCTCTGCCATTTCCTCCTCCAGGCATAACATTGTCTTGCATCTGGTTTTGCCATTTTTGTGACTATTTTTCTGTCCGCCCTCTAAATTGAGTTTTGATCCTTCCTAAACCAGCCCACCCCCTCCACAGAGTTTTCAGTCTTCCCACTAAGTTCAGGATGTGTTCTGTGTCTGACCCACCACTGGCTGCTCAAGTACCAAGGCTGAGGCCCCCTGGTGTCCTGAAGCCTTCCATGTGCTGGCAGCCCTGCCAAATCTAGGTCACCCAAGTCTGAAGGAGGTCTGGATGTTACCAGCCTCAAAGGTGGAAGGGACGGGCTCTCCCACTAGTCCCTTGGCCAAAGCTATAGAGCAAGTGAAAAATAAAACTGCACTTCACATCCAGGCTGCCTGACTCCAAAGCCCAACACTCAATCACACACAACTTGTGAGTGTGGTGTGGTACAAGTGTGTGTGTGTGTGTGTGTGTGTGTGTGTGAGAGAGAGAGAGAGAGAGAGAGAGAGAGAGAGAGAGAGATCTGTAAGATTTGCACTTGGGCATCCAACCAATGGAGGATTACTCCCTAAACTACACAGTATTATGACTATATTCATTGTAATAGGGATTATAAAGAATTATAAAAGATCATTTAAAGTCTATGGAGGAGGGTCTGGGGAGATAGCTCAGTAGCATAAGTGCTTGCCTGGTAAGCACAAGGTCCTGAGTTCAATCCCCAGTTCTGAAAAAAATGAATAAATAAATAATAATAATAAAGTCTATGGAGGAAAGCCAGCAAGAAAGCCCAGCGGACTAAGCACCTGCTTAGGCAAGTGCAGGGACTATTGTTTGATCCCTGGTACCACATGCCGCACCAGCCTCAACCCTAGGTGTGCTGAGCCAGCCACCAAGACTGGGCATGGTGATGTGCAATTGTAATCCCAGTGCTGGGGAGGCTGAAAACAGGAGGATCACTACGAGTCCAAGCTGCATAGGGAGACTCTGTATCAAATATGATAGAAAAATAGATAGATAGATAGATAGATAGATAGATAGATAGATAGATAGATGGATGGATGGATGGATGGATGGATGGATGGATGGATGGATAGATAGATAGATAGATAGATAGATAGATAGATAGATAGATAGATAGATAGATAGATAGATAGATGATAGAGTATATGGAGGATACATGCAGGTTTTATGCAAACACTGGCATTTTACATGAGGGAATTACATACGCACACACACAAATTTAAAGCATGGGTTTCACCTATACTGCTAAGAATCTGAGTCACATTCTCTCATCCAGCAGTCCTAGAAACAGTGCCAGGATACTGGGTGGCTGCAGTGTGTCCAGTGGCATAGTATGCAGCAAGCCCCTGATAAGTACTCATTAGCTCAGTGAGGGGGCACCCTCATCTCCCCATTCCATCCTCTGTGTGGCAGCTGGTGAAAGCAGAGGCATGAAAACCAACAGTGGAGGATTAAAACAGATTAGTACACTGATCACTGGGCACAGGACATGTTCTGTAACCCTATTACCCACAAAATCCTCTCTTATCCCCAGTTCTGGATAATTAAAATAACTGATTCAATGATCAAAAGCAATGCAGTTTTAGATGGGATGTGGAGAGGCTGAGAGCTATTTTTACCCCTTACCCTCTAACTCACCGGCTGCTTAGAAAACCTGGTGTTCAGTCATCAAATTTTATGTATATTACAAAGTTGGAAACCCTGGCAATATGCTTTGCATGCAGGGAACTAAATCCCAACATGTATTTGCTTAGATGCAGGGCTAACAAATTATATAAAAGACACCACTATTTAAAACCCAAGTTAAAATTTTATTTGAGCTGCTGTCTCAGAAGTTATCATGGAGTTCACTTCAGGTATAAAACTGTGGCTCCAAAAACCTGATTCTTTTTAAAAAATGTGTCAAGTGCCCTTGCACTGAGACAGTTTTGCCTCTAGAATACCCAACTAGTGTAGAACAGAACTGCAGGCTGTAGTTCAGGAAATTAATACCATGACCTATATTTTCAACATTATCAGGCCACTCATAGCACTGTCCTCATGTAGGAAAGAAAAGATAATGCACAAAATTAACTTGAAAAGGGAGTTGGCTTCACATAGTGGCTGACTTCTGGTGCAATTGTCCCCTTAGGGCCATCTCCCTGAGGAGGGGACCATGGGATGGGAGAACTGTGTCTTGCCTGTGGAGAGGACCTCAAGGAAAGTGAACTCAGGCCAGGAGAAGGGTTAGAGGGAGTTACTGAGGGGCCAAACATACGCCCACAGTCAGGCAAGAAGGCAGGCTCAGAATGCTCTGTAGCTGCAGCTGAAGAAATCTTAAGGAAGAATAAAAATGAAACTCCTCAAAACTTATGTAAGGGATTGGGTAACTTTCTGGAAAAGACTCATTAGCATTTAAATAACAAGCTGCACTTATTTAAGCTCCACTTATCAGGTCGATAGTGCCTAGAAGACATTTAGCCTCCTGCCCATGACAACATTTTTCTGCACCATTGAGGACCTCTTTCTTAGCATTTCGGAGGAGAAGCACAATTATCATTCACACCTTGTGCAGAATGAGGCCCCAGCACTCAAGCATAACTCATTTGCATTCTAATCAAGGTTTAAAAAAATCTTCCAATGAAGTCTTCCATGGAATTCTGCAAGTAAAGGATGAAATGTGTCTAAAAATCAATGCCCCGGAGAGTATGCACAAGACCAAGTATCTGATGACTTAAGAAATCTCAAAGTGTATCGATTTGCACGCCCTCTTGCTATTCTTCTGCAGCATTGGGGAATGATGGATTGGCTCAAAGTGTAATACCCAGAAACTTTCAAAGAGGAGGATCATCCTTCTGCACTAAAAGTCACTTCGCCACCCCCCAGCATTCATACTCCATCCTGAGTTAAAACGAGGCATGGTCACAAGCACCGCACAGTGCAAACCTTCAGTAGCTGAGTAGCAGACAGTAAATGAACTGAACGGCAGAGGTCTGTGTTAGGTGCCACTTTTATCACCTCATAGTTGTGTCGCTTGCCATCTAGGTGCCACCACTCATAGATAAAGTGACCTAAGGCTGCAGGAATTCCTTCCAGAAACTGGTTTCCAGAGACTCCTGTGGGCTCTGTGGGTGCATCTGTGAGCCTCGCTCCTGCGGGCAGATAGCCAAGCCAGCTCAGCCCTGTCACAGTCAGGCTCCTCTCAGTTTTGCTCCTTTGAAGTCCCTGCATTTGCTCTGAGCAGTGAAGAGCTTGCTGTGTTTGGAAGAGGCCTGACCATGTGGAAATGTAACTGCATAGATTTATTTTTGAGAAGCAGAGAATTCATAAGGAGAGAAGGTCCATGTGGGAACACAGGCTACCTTCAGGCTGGGACCTAGAAACATCATTGGGGCACTGAGCCTGTTGCTTCTCCACCCAGTTGCAAAATGGCAGAAGGGGAGCACAGCATTTTCCCAAATTCTTTGCGGCCAGAAGTTCCTGTTCTAAGTTCTCCAGAGTCCAGTTCAGTCCACTCCACCCCCCTGCTTCCTTAGCTCCCGGATTCAGAGAAAACAAAACCTGCGCAGTAGCAGGATTCTGCACACAGACCTCTGAGTTTGGGGGATGGCAAGCATGTGACACCCAAAGGCCATGTTCCATGATCCAATTCATCTTTGCCATGATACAGACAGTTCCAGGGAGAGAAGGGCTCCCTGTGTGAAGGCCTCAGAAACTTTGGGAGAGGACTCAACCCTTTTCTTCAGAAGCTTACAGCTCAGTTCATGGGTAACAGGGTTACAGCTGAAGCATGGAGTACACAGATGATACTGGAAACCTCAGTGCTGCATTCCCTTCCCAGAGCTGCAACAGCAGAATGCCACAGCCTGAGTGGCTGAAAAGAAGAGAGTTGTGGTCACCAGTTCTGAAGGCTGAAAGTCCACGATCCCCTTCTGAGTCCTTCAACCCTTGGCCATCCTGGGCTCCAACCTGCAGTGCTTCCGTTTCTCTCCCACCCTGGCACGGCGCAGTCCCTCCTATTCTGCTGCTGCCTGGGGTACCAGTACTTCCTACGAGACTCAGGCCACCCCGCTCCAGCTTGACCTCATCCTAAGCAGTGATATCCATGGGACTTTCCAGATCTCACTCTGAGTGACCCGGTTTGAGATATGGACATACAACCAGGGAAACACATTTCACCCCATCACACTTTAGGAAGGAATCCGTGCTTGAGCACCTGTGGCTAAGCTCTTGTATTTCACAGAAGATGCTGATTCTCTCAACTTAAACAGATGTATACAAGGTAACAAAATAACTAAGAGCCACAGCAAGGCCTAGAGCTGTACCATCTGCACTCAGTTGTGCATTCCTGCCCCTCTGGGCTTCCTCCAGGTAAGTATCCTTGAGTGCAACAGGCCTCAGAGCCAGGGCAGAGCGCTCTGCACAGGAAAGACCAAGGGCAGCTTCCTGGGGGTGCGGGAGAGCAGGGAGGGATGTGGGGGGTAACTTCCCAATATCCCTGACCCCAGCTGACTACTTGTTCCTGATGACCATAACAGACCTTGTGCCTGGCTCTTCACAGATCCCACCACCCGGAGGAATGCAAAGGCAGGGCCCACTACCCGGAACCGCTACGCCAGCCAGTGGACCCTCAACCGACCCCACCCTACCATCTCCGCACACACGCTCACCACGGACTGGAGGCTGCCCACTCCCAGGGCCACAGGCTCCGTGGACAAGGAGAGCGATAGCTACAGTGTCAGTCCCTCACAAGACACAGGTGCGGCTCAGAGGGAAGGACCTATCCGACCGAACAATGAGCGCTGCTCTTCAGCCTCTGCCCACACGAGTGCTGTGACTTCTCGAGCATTCCCCGAGGGCGATCGACCCACCCCACCTCTGGGCTTACGGTGTTGCTCTTGGCTTGCCTGGGAGGTCACAGCATCCTCTGTGGGGAGCATGGGTGGATCCCAAAGTGAGCCAGGGCTCATTAAGAGATGAATCATCTAGTCCGCAGCCTCAGACTCAGGAAAGAAAAATCCACTTCTGAGCGAAGACAGGGCCTAAGAATAGTGCCGCGTTGCCCACCGCCCCTCCTTAAATTCTGAAGACAAATTATATCTGAACCTAATTGCTCTAGGAAATTTTAATACTCATTTTTCTTTTATTCTTGATGGTATCCTTCAAAAGCAGCTTTCCAAAGGTAGAGCCTCACCATGGGGATTTATTTTTATGACTGTTATTCATTCTAAAGTCTCAGAGTTCCAAAAGGCGACTTCAAAACTTTTCATTTGTTTTAAAACGCAGGGATTTTTCTGACCAAGATGCTGTGGCCCATCTGAAGGGTACACTGGCTCCAGTTTTTGTCCTGGCTATTTTCTAGTCCCTAGAAAGGTACAGCAGGAGGAGATGTGTGCCATTGACTGGGGACTCTTCTGTTTAGTGGCCAGCTTCCCTGCAAAGCACATCTTCATTCTGAAGAATCCTCACGTCCTCCTTCCCAAGCGGAGGCCCGCAGAGCTGCAGAATAGAGCTCCTTCATTCCTGCCAATTAAAGTGGTGCAGATCAATCTGCAAGTGGGGGCACGCGCTGCAGCAGCTTGGATCCATATCTCCAGCTCTTTGCACTGGAAGCAGAATTACTCAGGGGGATGCATAACTTATTCATGGAGTGTTCAACTCTGGGACATCCAACTGCTGTGATTCCACTGTGCAAGGGTTCCCTGGGCAGAGTTTGCTGAGGCTCCTGCAATTAGCCTCGGAGTGACAACACTCCTGCCAGATGAGACAGGGCCCAAGGAGAGCAGTGCAGGGAGGGCCGTCTAGGGGTTTCTCACTTAGACTGAAGCTGAGTCTCCCACCCTCCTCTTCTCTTCCTGGTGCAGATCGAGCGCGGAGCAGCATGGTCTCCACAGAAAGTGCCTCCTCCACCTATGAAGAGCTGGCCCGGGCCTACGAGCATGCCAAGATGGAAGAGCAGCTGAGGCACGCCAAGTTCACCATCACCGAGTGCTTCATCTCAGACACGTCATCTGAGCAGTTGACGGCAGGGACAAATGAGTACACGGACAGTCTGACCTCCAGCACCCCTTCCGAATCGGGGATCTGCAGGTTCACTGCCTCTCCCCCCAAACCTCAGGATGGAGGACGAGTGATGAACATGGCAGTTCCAAAGGCACATCGGCCAGGTGAGGGGGCACGCGGGGACCATCATTTGGAGCCCGTCATTCTCCGGCTCACAGTCAGATGTTTCAAGAGTTTTCCTGGTCTTCAGACCTGGTGGGGGTCTATGTAACAAATCAGTTCCTTATTCACTGCAAACAATAGCAGTCATTGATTTAGCTCATGAGTCTGAGGTGCTGTCTGAACCCAGTGAGCACAGTGAGTCGAGAGGGGCTCAAATTCACATCCAGAGCTGCTCTCTCACCTGGCAAGTTGGGGTGGGTAGTGCTGTCCCATAGAAGTCCATCTGCAAAATTACTTGAGTGTCCTCATTGGAGAGTGGCTATGTTCTAAGATCAGGTGGGTTCAGAGACAGACAGTGGAAATGCCATGTTTCTTGAGGTTGACCTGGAAGCTGTGTTATTCAGTTTTCCATTAGTGCAGAAAAATATTTAGTGCTGGGCACTTTACAGAGGAAGAGGTTATTTGGTTCACAGCTCTGGAAGTCTAGGGCCTGGAGCTGGCATCAGCTTAGCTGTAGTAAGACCTCAGGATGTATAGCATTATGGGTAAGCATGGCTGGGGAGGAAGTTGTCACCTGGTAAGACAGGAAGCTGGAGCAGGGAGTTTGTTAGAGAAAAACAACTCAGCATCTCATGAGAGCCACTTTAATCCACTCTACAGAAAGCACCTCTGAGAGGCAGTGACCTCCCACAAGGCCCCACCTCACCAAGCACACACTTCCTAACATAAGCACACCAGGAACCAAGCTTAAAATGCACAGATCCTTGGGGACACTCAGCCCACATCCAGATCTCAGCCCTGAGCCAGCACCACACATGCCATATCCTATTGTCCAGGCAATCACAGGACTCAAAGTTTCCAGGTCCCTGAGAAGAAGACGCTGCTGCTTGCTGAGAAGCATGTCAGAAAGGTGGGCTGTGCTGTCAGGTTGCCACAGTGAGGGCTCTGGAATGGCCAGATGTCTCACCAGGGCTTGGCTTCCCTGGGAAACTCAGGGGGCAAGAACTAACAAGAGAGCAGTTTGATCTTCAGTGTGACCAGGTGCAAATAGTCCAGGCTTGTGGGTAAGAGCTACAACGGCACAGTTGCTGGGGACTGGCACATAATGCAGAGGAACAAAGTAGTCCGGCAGGGGCAGTGGGGTGAAAGAGGTCAAGGACAATTTAAGAGTTCATGGATGGATTCTCTAAAAGAAAATGACCAACGGGGCTCTGCTAACTGACCTCAAGTAGAAATGGAGGCCCCATCTGAGCTTGTGTTTTTGTATGGTTCTAAATGTAAATATTTCTTGGTTTTATACGGAAACTTGCAGCTTTCAGTGCTGCCTCTGGTTTTGCAAACCGCTGCATGGCACAAGTTTAACAAAGCTTCAGACTAAATGCAGCCCCCAGTGGCCTCATAGTTCTCATCTGAAGAAACATTTTTTTCTTTTACAACCTGAAATAGCCAGCTGTCTGTAGACTTTCCATTGTGGATTGTTCAGTCTCGTTGAATCCAATTTTATTTCTTGTTTCATCCATTTTTTAGAACCACTAGGTTGGTTTTATTTCAAAAATTTATCTTCCTTTTTGAATTATTGCAATTCTCTTGAGCTTTTTGGCATAAAGCCCAACTGAAATGAGTCTTATAAATGCATAAAAATACATAAAATAAGAATTGTCTATCCTGCAAGTAATCTTCCAAATGGACTCAAGATTCATGCCAGCACACAACAAAGAATGATGGCTTCATTTATTTTTCCTCTCTCTGCCTCCACAGGGGAAAGGATGAGCTGTTATTTGTGGGTGTTTTCATTTCAAGTACTTTTTGTTGTTGGCATTTATTTACAAGGCAAATGCAGAAAGGTACACTGTAAATGTCATGGGTTTTTGTAGCTGATCCACCAAAAAATGAGAAGGTAAGATGAGCTCCACATCTTATGCAGCCCCACTCAGCCACAGTAGCTGCATCTGTCAAGTGGATATAGCTTTGGTGCCCACATATTGGGCTGGAGCAAGAGGCATATATTATCAATCAGGTAAAGGCATATATTAGTCTGCTTTTCACCACAAAGACAAAATGCCTAAGAGGCACAACATAAAGGAAGAAAAGCTTGCCTTGGCTCATAGTTTCAGAGACTTCAGTCCATGGTTTGATGGCTCCAAGGCCAAAGACACCATGGCAAGAGCAGGTGGTGGAGGAAAGCTGCTCACCTCATGGCCACCGGGAAGGGGAGAGGGAGGAGAGGGCTGGGACCAGGACACACCCTGCAGAGGGACAGCCCAGTGATCTGCTTCCTCCATCCAGGGCCCACCTCCTAAGCTTGGAGCCCATCAGGGGAAGAATCGATTGTCGGGGTTTACAGCCTCATGGTCTGTTAAATTTTGTAGGTTTCACCATGGAACAGTGTTGGGTGGGGACCAGGCCTTCAACGCATGAGTCTGGGGATGGGGCCACTTTAGAATCAGACCATAATGAGCAATCAGCATAGAATGTTCTCAGCATTACTGGCTGCTATTTGTGCTGGCATCACATTGAGCTCATCGTTAGAATCCAGCTGAGGAGTCCAGGTGTGCACCGTGCCCTTTTTCCTCCCTGCTGTAGTTCATTTCAGTGGCCACTACACTCCTAAAAGTGCCCATCTCACTTGTGTCCCCCTTCAAGCACTTCCTGCCTGCTCTGTCTGAGGACATGGCCATCACTTTCTTTTGAGAGTACCTCTCAGGGCATGAGCCCCGAGGTTGGGTGACTGTTTTACTTCCGCAGGCCTTTAAACAATTAAAGGCTTGACATTTCTTTTGGATGACATGTTGTCCACATTGCTGGACTAATATGTTTTCAAAGTTTATCCTTTGTTGCCTAGATCCATTAGAGCAGCTGAAAGATCACAACAAAGTGACTATCAGCTTAATATATTATTTAGAGTAAAATGATTTTAGAACTTTTGGTATGAATAATTTCTTAAATCAATGCTAAGTTCTAATGTCCACAAATTTTGTTTTATCTACCTCAACTGACTGGACTACTGTGAATTTAATATGCTTTAGAAACATATTTCATCCTTGGAAGTTTTTCCATTGCTTCTTTATAATTCAACTAGAGTCAACATATGGTATGGAATATGTTCCAGAGCTACCTGGTCCCACTGTTGAGGACAGGTCTGAAGCCACAATGAGACAAAGGAGAAAGATCTAGCACTGCAGAGGCCAGTGCTTTGCTGTTTTGTTTTGTTCTGTTCTATTTGTAGAGCTGGGGATGGAACTCAAGGCCTTTACATCCTAGCCACTTTCATTTGGTATTTTGTGACAGAGTCTTGCTAAGCCACTCATTAAGTTCAGGCTGGACCCAAAATTGAGTGCACTTTTACTGGGGACCTGCTGACAGAGAAGTGGTCCTGGGGGCAGCAATACCTGTGGGATCCCTGTGACTTGGTTCAGAAAGATAGCTGCCAATTAAGTTCATCCTGGCACAATGTGCCCACCTGGCTCACTTTAGGCTAACATCAGAAAGTCAGGCACATTGTTCCAGAGCACAGTCATGAGCCGCACATGCCCCTCCCATGATTTTGTAGCTATACTTCCCTGGGAAACTGCATGTGACAGAAAATAGTTAGGACTTCTCAGTGTAGCTGTGGGAGTTACAGTTCAAAATGGCAGCAATCTTGTGAAACAGAGTCCACACAAAGGTCAAGGGTGCAGTATCCTGGTGCTGACTAGGGGATGCCTACGTACACACCAGGAGCAACTCTGGGGGTGCTTCTGTGCCACACCCTTCCCTGTGTCCCTCTGGGGCCTCGATCATTGCTGCTCATAGTGTTCCAGCCTTCTGGATCGCTTTCTCCTCACAAGTAGCTCTTCCCCTTCTAGGTGACCCCTGTCCTCATTTACGAGTCTTCAGTACCAACAATCTTGAGCTTTTATGATCCTCCGAAGGTTAGTTCACTACAGTAAGTTGCAATCAAGTTACATGAACTTGATCAGTGGGTAAAACAAGAAATACAACTTAGTTATCTCCAGCTCAGTCCCTCAGGGTCTACCAGATATCCACAGGCCCAGAAGCTTCAAGAAATGCTTTTCCATGAACTGATGGCAGTGCGTATGTAGTCAGCACTAGTCTGGCACATTGCATGTGCATTATAAACACTAAGGTGTGGATGAGTAGACCATGATCATACCAATGGCAAGAATACCCATTTGGTTAAAATACTTTCATTATCAGAAGTGATTAGTCTAGTAAAGAGGACATGCAAGGCCCCTCTACTTTCCTGCACACTTTTGTCAAGAAATTTGTTGCCTACAATTTCCCTTCATGAAGCCAGGGGTAATCTCTGCTGCAGAGAGAGAGGCTCCCAGCAAGCAGAGGTGACTAAGCATCAGAAAGCCTCAGAATCAAGCTGCCAATCTGAATTGTCAAGACTTGCACATTTTAAGGAAAATGTTGGTGATTTTGTTTTTCAATTATGGGTGGCTGTTTCTCCTTTAAAAACTTAAAGCCATCTAAATTCCCCATAGCTCCACAGAGTCACTGGAAAGTTTGGCAGTTTTTCTTCCTGTGGGTCAGGACAGCTCACAGTGTTTCAATTACAGAGCCTTTTCTGGTTTTGGGTGACACTGGGAGCCAGTTTTGGAATTCTTGGATTACCACTGCTTCCTTATTCATAGTGCTTAGCTGCACCATCAAGAGATGCTCTTGCAGGAAGCTCTTAGATCAACTTAGGGCTTCCAGCACCAGCCTCGTGTGACCTGGCCTGGCCAAGAGCAGGACTCTTGGCCTGGAGTTGTCCCTACACTTGCACTCTTAGGAGCCCATGGTTAAAGTCCTGCACCTCAGCCTCTCCAGTAATGAATGCCTTTGAAGTTTTCTCGGTGGAAATAGCAGTGTCGCCAACTAGCTGATCCACCAGCAAGTTGAAATCGTTATGAGCTTTGATTTAAGACACAAGCATGTGTCATGAGCGAGAGTGGAGAGAGGGGCAGCACCCAGCATGCAGTGCACCCTGAGCCCCTCCTGAAGGAGCCCTGGCCAGAGGAGCTGACCTCTGCACCACTGAGCACTGCTCTCCTCTAGCCTGGCCAGCTCATCCTCAGCTGTCATTTCAGCACCAGTTTCCCTCTCCAAAGTCTGCATGACTTGTAAGTTGGTTCTTGAGTCAAAATTAGGCTCTGGAAATCTCTGCTGCCACACAACCCATCCCTAGCCCCATTCTGCCTGCATCAGCCTCACTACCTGAGGATGCTTGCTCCTCCTCACCAGGTTACCTACCCAGATGGCAGCTCTCATCAAATGCCAAGACTTTGCCCCTAGTTATTCTTAAACTATGGTATCCCCTTCCTTCTCCTCCTTCTTCTATGGGCCAGCTGGAACCCCAGGCCTTGGGTCTTGCCTCCTCCTCCCTCTTCTCTTGTATCCCACTATAATTCACTCTGACATTGCTATGATGAATGTGGCTCCAAGAGCTGGGCAAAAGATCCCTCAGCTGTAAGGATCTTTGATACCTGTGCGTGTACATGGGCACACACACATACATGAGCAGAAGTGTGTTAGAATGTCTATGCATAGGCATGTATGCATGAGCACACGGAGCACATGCATGGGTCATGTACACACACACACACACTCCACCTCACGGGGCTCCTCCCCTCCTGGGGAAGCCTAGCTTCTCTCCCAGCAGCACCACTTCCCTGTGCTCCTTTGCTCACCTTTCTCAAGTATTCACTGAACACGTGTCCCGCTTGGGGAGCTGAGAACACGGTGGCAGACGATAGCCAGCAAGACCCTGCCATCAGAGAGCTCATGCTCCTGGAAAGTAGGTCACTGCATGAGCCAGCAGCAGAATTTGGGGCAGTGGGAAATGTTAAGAAGATAAATAGCTCATGGAGATGGTGAAAACTGGGAGTGGGGGCTTTGGGAAAGAACATAAGGGATGGCTCCCAGAGGATGTGACAGAGTACAGCAGCCAGCAGAAAATCCACGGTGGCAACCTGGGCAGAGAAATGGCAGGTGGCAGCCAGAGATAGGAGTGAGCTTGGCCTAGGGACCAGAAGTCCTTCTGCACCACCAGCACAGGCAGACTTTGGGGAGAGGGGCCTGGGGCCCGCAAGCAAGCCAAGCTGTGCCCTGCTGTTCCAGCCTGCTCCACACATTCAGGCACTCACCCTGGCTCCTTCCTAGAAACCTCAAAACCTCTCCAAGGAGCCTTGGTGGTTCCAGCTTCCCATGGGCTTCCCTGGGATTCTAGGTGTCCAGCAGAGGTCTTTGGACACCAAGAACAGCAGAACTTCTGAGTGCCCGTTTGCCTGAAATGCAAGCTTGGCATCCACATCCCTTTCACAGTTGTCTGCACTGTCCCCTCCTGGGCCCAAGCCTTCTAAGCTCCATCCATGAACCAGTGATAGTGAAACAGGGCCACCTAGGCCCTGTGAGTGCCCTGAGGACAGCTTCCAGAGCTGCCTGTGACAACCAACAAGGCTCAGCAAGGTGACAGAGTCACTTCATATCCAAGTAGACCCTGTCAGAATGCAGATGCGTGACACTCAGATTGGTGGAGCCTCCTCAGCGCCAAGGAGATCGCAGCAAGACGCAGTGGGCTTATGTGTCAAATTAACATTCCCCACACTGACTGTCACTTATCAGACACTTGGCAAGGGAGTGACAGCAGGAAAGAGTCCTCAGGTAAATATGGAAAGAGTCCAAGAAATAACACACGACTCAACTACAGGAAAGCAGGCAGGAGGCACACACACACACACACACACACACACACACACACACACACATCCTGTGTACAGCCCAGCAAACTGTGTGAGCCAACACAATATGAGGGTTCAGGCCTAGGCTCAAGGGTGAGATAAGCCCACAAGGACCACCATCTTTCAAGGTGAGACATTTATTGGCTCCAAGTTCTCACACTTTCTGTCCTTAAATGGAGAGAAATGCAATATCTCAGTTCCAGTGAGAGCTATGTCCCTGTGTTGAAAACGCTGCTGTCACATGAAGGACCTGCCAGGCCCTGAGGGTCAGCCTTGAGCATGAACTCCAGTCTCCACCCTCCAGTCTCTTACAGCCTACTTCCTGTCTAGAATTTTCTCAGCTGCAGGCTAGTTCAGCTCCTCTGTGGCATGATGCAAGTGGCACAGGCCTATGGAGAGGGCTCTTCCTTCTTGCCCCTGTCAAAGCCTCAGCCAGGCTCCCCTGTAAGGGTCACCAGTGTGTGACTCACTACAGGCCTAGAGGGAGAAGCTGGATCTGTTTTTATTCTGGGTGGTCAAATCCCTGATTCCTCCCTGTGGGTGAGTCTGCACCCATGTAGTGCTAGGCAAGGGTTCTGGGCTTCTACTCAAGCTGTATTTCGGAGGAGCCATGAACTGTCTCCAGCTTGACACCTGCCTTCATGCCTCGGTCTAGTTTTTAAAGTTCACCGGTGTGTTGGAAAAGCACAGTATCAATAAGCCCTTAAAAATGCATGAGACCTCTCAGACAGGCCAGGAGTGACAGCAGGCTCTGTGAGCCCAGACCTGGGCTATCAATCTCCCATTACTTATTCAGGGTTTTTCCTGGTTGCTGTTCAGGAGAGGAGCTTCATTTACCAAGAGAGCTTCGTTTACAGGTTCTCATTACCATGCTGTGACAGGAATGCTAAATTAAAACTGCACTAGATCTGCTCTGCCAAGGGCTGATTCTGTACTCCCCTTTGGTAGCGAGCTCCTGGTCCTGTTGTTGTGAGCATGAGCTCTGTTTTTGTTTATGGAAATTGCTAGAACGGCTACTCATAGTCAGCCCTTACCTCTTCCCTGTCAGCATTCAGTGCCCCACAAGCCCAGATGTCAAGCTTTATTAGAAACTGATGAAGGGTGCTTTCCCTGTGTCCCTGGAGGCCCCACACAAGCCCTTAAAGATGATGAGACCCTTTTGCTTTGCATGGGTTCACGAAGCATTTACGTGCTTGCACAGTCTCCGAGGGACAGGCTTGCACAGGGAGGAGGAGGCTATTGAGATGCATGCTGGAGTTTGCACCCTGGAAATGATTTCTATTCTGCATGAGTGCAGATCATGGGGCCCCAGCCCAGACACCAGCAGTGAGTCTCAGCCATGTGGCAGACAAAGCAGCAGGAAGCCCTTTCAGGCTTGAAAGCACCTGATCGAGGATTATAGACAGAACTCTCTCTTTCTTTCTCCCTTCTCCCCCACCCCCATCTCTCTCTCTTCTCTCTCTCTCTCTCTCTCTCTCTCTCTCTCTCTCTCTCTCTCTCTCTCTCTGTTGCACTAGGGATTGAACTCAGGACCTTGTGCTTGTCAAGCAGCCATTTATGCCACTGAGCTATAACCCCGGCCTTTAAACAGAACCCTTAAGCTCAGAATGCCTGGAGGACCAGGCAGCAGAGGTGCAGCCTCCAAAGCACACACCCAGGGAAAAGAGCCTTAGACTTCATCTCTGACCTGTGCTCTGGATTCCAAGTTTTCACAGAATTAGGGAGAAAGGACAGTTCCTGACACTGGCTGGATGCAATGTTTTCTTGGGAGAACTCATGTGACATAAAAATCTGCTTGGAAGGCTGGCGGTGTAGCTCAGTGGACTAAGCGCTTGCTTAGGTAAGCACAGTGGCTAGGTTCAATTCCTGGTTCTGCATGCCATGCCGGCCCCCGCCTTCGGGTGCACTGAGCCGGTGATAGAGTCTGGGCATGGTGGCACGCACCTGTAATCACAGCCCTAGGGAGGCAGAAAGCAGGAGGATCACTATGAATGTGGGCTGTGTAGTGAGACCCTGTCAAGAACAAAAGAAAAACCCTAAAAAAAAATATTCTGCTTGGAATAATGAACTCCAGTGAACTAAATGGTGCTTCACGATAGCAGACATTGACATCGGAGGAAGGGCATGGTGTGGGGCATCCTGGGCCTTGTAGGGTCCCAAGCAGCATCCTTGGTCACCACCAGCAGACAGCAGCCCATCCACTGATGCAGCAAGGCCACTGATAAAGCCAGCTCAGGCACTCTGACTATAGCACAGAGGGCAGATCCCCAGCAGGAGAGTGGGCAGGCATCAGGTGTCTCCCCCCACCCCATGGTTTTGGCAGTAGTCCACTCCTGCTCTGCTTCTGGGCTGATTTCACTATTGTTGCTCCAAAGCTGAGATACAATTAAGTTTCACGTGAGAGTCTGAACACGTCAAGAAGCTCTGAAAGCTCTACTCTCCTGGTTTTCAGAGAAGGAAGCAGGATTCTTACAGAACAGTGTCTACACCACCGGGTCAGTCAGAGCTGGCTGCATCCTTGCTGTGCAGGGCCTCTGTGGGGCTACAGGCTGCAGGAGATGGTGAGGACAAAGGCTAGCACAGTGGCTGGGGCAGAGGAAGAAATCAGTGCTGTCTTATTTAGTCTGAGCCTTTAAAGACATTTGCAGCAGCAAAGGTCCCTGGGGATGGTGGCAGAAGGTGAGAAATAAAGCCTTCTATTAGAAAACAAGGCATGATGGGGCCATAACAGCTGGCTCAGACTCCTCCTCCAAGCTGAACCAAAGCTCCTTCCTCAGGCATGGCAGTGGTGGGGATAGCTGTGCCCGTAGCAGGGCCACCCAGGCCTGGGTGAAAAGAAGTGCCCACATGCTGGTGGCCCCCATGGGCATGCATGCCTCTGTGGGGTCTTCTCTTCACACTGACATGTTCTCTTCTTTTTCATTGTACCCACCTTTCTGAGTTTTTCAAAAATTTTAATGTATATTGGTCTGTGATTGCAGCACACAGAGATCACACTCACTGTGGGAAGTTTTATGGACACACCAGGCAGCTCCATGCTGTCTACTCCCCCACATCCTGTGCTGCTGCTGTTCTGCTGGCCAGGCCTCTCCAGGAGTCTGTCTGTCTGTCGTCTGTCTGTCTGTCTGTCTGTCTCTCTCTCTCTCTCTCTCTCTCTCTCTCTCCTTCCCTCTCTCTCTTACACACATATGCATCTCTCCCCTATGCACATATGCATCTCTATCTCTCTCTCCTACACACATATGTATGTACACATGGACTATCTTTTATTGCTTCTTTGCTGTCTTGCTCCATCTTTCTCTTTAGCTCCTACTGGCATATTAACCCTCCTGTGTGCCTTTGACTTCATGGGTGAAAGTTTAGCACAGAAGGAAGGAAGGAGGGAAGGAAGGAAGGAAGGAAGGAAGGAAGGAAGGAAGGAAGGAAGGAAGGAAGGAGGGAAGGAAGGAAGGAGGGAAAGAAAGAGGGAAGGAAGGAAGGAGGGAAGGAAGGAAGGAGGGAAAGAAAGAGGGAAGGAAGGAAGGAAGGAAGGAAGGAAGGAAGGAAGGAAGGAAGGAAGGAAGGAAGGAGGGAAGGAAGGAGGGAAGGAAGGAAGGAGGGAAGGAAGGAAGGAAGGAAGGAGGGAGGGAGGGAGGGAGGGAAGGAAGGAAGGAAGGAAGGAAGAAAGGAAGGAAGGAAGGAAGGAGGGAAGGAAGGCAGGAAGGTGACTGCTGCCACTCCACAGAGAGCACAGGGCCAAAGGAGTGACTCTGGCTTGGCCTTAGCAGAGAAAGAAGGATGACTGGCAGAAGCACACCACCCACCCCACCCACAGACCAGCTGCCTGGTTCGGGGCATGGAGCAGCCCTTGTCCACTTCACAGATGAGGAAACTGCACCCCATCTGTGCCAGTTAGACAAGGGCAGACCAGGTCCTCCCACCTCCACTTCATCGCCACAGCTGAAATCAGGTCAAGTTCCTGCCATAGAGCATGTGCAGCTGGAGGGCAGGGATAAGGATGGCCAGCAGTGTCCCCTTCACTGCTCTCTCTGGAGCCACCCTGCATGGTTATCGTCTGAAGAACACAGGAAAAGGCAGCATCACTGGAAAGTCCAGTTACCCGCCGTTAGGACTGGTACATGGGCTGGGACTGTACTGAACAGAAAGTGCTTAAAAGCTCAGCACTGACTCCTCCAGGGCTGCCTTCCCCTCACCACAGGGATCACTGTGAGGCGGTCTGCATCCTCTGTACAGTGGAAGGGACTATGCTGAGTGCCAAACCGAGACACACAATGTGAAAGCCATGCCTAGGAGAGTCCTGGGCAGCTTTACAAGACTTTTCCTAGAAGCCTAGATCCTCCAGAGACCCTGGTAGTCATAGATGGTTGTCAAGCCTGCACCACACAAGCACCGCCTGCAGAGGCATGATGCCAAGCTGTACCTGAGGGGTCTGCACATCTCACCCACCTCTGGTAGCTCTGGGCCCCTCCACCACTATGCTAATGCAGGAGCCTGTGGACAGCCACAGGCACCACGGCTTGATTCCAGTGTGTTCTGTCCAGGCTGAGATCTTTGCTTTTCAGAATCCATCAGGACCAAGGTGTGGTGGTTTTGTAAGGATTAATGTGTTCTGAGCATTCCATGGGAAGTGTCTGGGGTGGCACCTGGTCCCCAGATCTGTCACAGCCAGTTGAAGATATGTCTGGGCAGCAAGACACCATTCCTCAGAAACAGCACAAGGGATCTTCAACCTACCTTCTTGAACAGTCCTGGAGGTCAATGTCTTCCACGTTTTCTCAGATATTTGAACAACATGACACAAACACTATTAGTCATAAAATAAATAAATGAACAAATTAGTAAAATCTTCTCATCATGTCCTTAGGACCAGAAATCCTTAGGAGCAATCACTTTGAAGAAATTGGCTGTTTTAGGCACATTTCAAACACTGGTCAATTAAAGTATATTACTCTACCTAGAAAATATTCTTCACATTGAAAAAAGGACTTTTCATCTTGTGTCCCAGCAACAGCTCTACTCCTACTGTCTTATAACTTATTTTGCAAATAACCCCTAGCAGAATACTTATGAGTATATCCACTATCAGCCATGAAGACAAGTAATTTTCAATGACACTAGAGTTTCATTTTTAAAATAATTAAACACCTGTACTCGTTTAGGAACAAAGGAGTGCACGTGGTAAGATGCCCCAGCACCTGCAACGTTAGCACCTGGGAGCTCAGCCTCCCAGTGCAGCAAGCAACTGAAATGCCAAATCATGACACCTGCTGTTACAGAAGTGTCAAGGCCAGTTTATTGTCAAGATATTTATTATCAGGTTTCCTTTTCATTCAGTTCATGGTACAAAGCCAACACTGAATGAGTGAGAGTGTGTTTCATTAGAGTGGAGCCGGGGTCCTTTGGGTGGATTGCGTGCCACAGGTCTTCATGAAATCATATAATTACTTGCTGTTGCGTAATAATAAAGAAAAGATACTCTGAGAAAGCCAAGGAGAAAATTCCAGTGGGCTTTTGGGCATAAATACAAGTGACAGGCCAACATATGCAAGGGTGGAGCTGTCAAGTCCCCAAGAATGAAGTCGTCCTTCCTCTCATTCTGGGAAAAAGAATCATAAGAGAGCATTCTGAAAACCTGTATTCTCCCTTGAATTGTATAAAATCTATTATCAGGGTCCTTCTTGGTTTTATTGTTTATTGTCCTTCTGCTTTCCTGGATGTCCCCTTTGAGCAGGTGACCTTGAGGCCTCTCCAGAGGCCTGGATTTGAGCCCATCTGAACGTGCAGTGCACCTTGCTTGGGGCACCATGGCCTCTTACCCCAGGGTCTGGTGTGACGGGTGAGGAGGCCTGGCAGACAGTGCCAGCTGTGGGAGAGTGAGGAAAGTGAAGAATATTTTGCAGGAAAGAACCAAGCACTGTGGATGCCTTGAGAGTCAAAAAGTAAGGAAGATTTGTGCTAGAGATTTATGATTAAGATGAAAAATACCAGTTATCTCCTTGTGACAGCCCCCAACACATCAAACCCAATGCACCTGAAGCCAAATCCATCATCTTTTGCCCCCAAACTATATCTCCCCTATATCACTTCACCCTTTGTTTTGCTACTATAACAAAATACTTGCAGCTGGTGAACTTTACCAAGGAAAGAGCATGGATGATGTGTTGGAAGCTCGAAGACCAAAAGCATAGTGACCTGTGTCAAATGTGGGAAATGGGCCCACATGCTAGGATCAGAGACTCCTCCCAAGCAGGGGGCCAGAGGCAGATGAGTTCCTGTGTCTCTCATGATGATGTGGCACTGGGTGAATCCTAAATATCCCATCACCTCCACCACTGCACTTCAGGTCATGTAGACCCCTGGAGACACACTGAAGCCAGGCCCAAAGCACAGCATGGCCCTACTGCCCACCCCACTTCCCAGACTCAGCCTGGGCATGATGGACCAGACCTACCGCCTATCACGAATTCTGAGGTCAACACCCCTGGTCTCCTCTGCAGCTCATCCCGGCCTTCATCTCTTACATCTTGCCTCTGTCCTACCTACTCCCGCAGCACCCATCTCTCAGCTCCAGTACTGCACTGCCCAACCTTCTGTGGCCAGAGCTACTCACCTGGGTGTCACAGGAGCACAAGGTGGCCAAGAGAGCTGGGCACTCCCCTGCATGGTGCACAGGTGCCCTTGCCAAGCAGAGTCCAAGTGAGGAGGGTGGGAGGCTGGACTAGATCCTCATTTAGCATAGATAAGCAAATGGGCTGGGGACCATGACATCTAGAACTCAGCATGGCCATTGTCACAGAAATGCCCAGGGCTCAGGAGAAAACAAAGTGGAGAGGAGAGAGGTTTATAAAGAGATGAAGCAGCCAACCTTCCCAGGGAGGCAGAGGGCAGACCATGGGGGAATTGTATTTAGGAGGTGCTGTAAGAAAAGAATCTGTGAGGAAGAGCCAAGAAGCAGAAGATGGGACACAGGGAGAGGCCAGGAGGTCACAGGGCAGTGGAGTGCTCAGGATCAAAAACAGAGCCGCATCAGAGACTGCCACAGTCCAAGCAGGAGGAGCAAGGAACAGCCACAGAGGACAGTGGCCAGCACACAGGCCAGACCTGCAGGGAGTGACATCACAGCCAACAGCACGGAAACTGAGGCTGCTCAGGCTCTGCAGCAAGCTGATACCAAGTCAGAGGGGCCATGCCAGACCGACTGGGGAGGTTCGGGAACAACTGAAGAAAGAGGGAGGAGGAGGCAGAGGTGATGACTCCATCTTCCCAGAGGAGAGGCAGAGGCCAAATCCCAGCCATTCTTTTCTCCCCAAAATGGGTGCTCTTGAGGGAGCCCTGGAGGTGTGTTGCCATGGCACCGTGGAAGCCAAAATGAGAGATGGATACTGACAGGAAGCAGAAAGTCTGATGCTAGCTCTCAGCTGTTCTTACATCTGTACCCAACACAGAGCAGAAGGGAGGCACAGTCCAGGAAGAAGGCAATAGGAGGTGCTATCTCCCCTGAGCCCCTCCCAAATGGCTGGCCAGGAGCCTGCCACAGAGCTCTGCAGACCACTCTTATCAGACCACTTTTGTCAGTCTTCCCTTCCTGGGGTTGTCCCCAGGGCCAAGTGCTCCCAGCCCTTGAAGTCACATGCAGGGTCTGGTGGCCATGCTGAGCACCCAACAGACACGTGGCCATTGGTGTAGGCTTTCCTTGGCTATGGTGTTTGGATCCTGTTAGCTCCATTTCTCTGGTTCGTGTACAAAGGGTGATCAAAAATTAAGGTATTTGTTTAAATAAAAAATATTATTACAGTGAAAAACACATTGCCTTGAACGCCCTTCAGAATCCTCCTCTTTGCTTTGAACACCTGGTCCCCTCATTCTCACACTTTCTGAAGCAGCTCTGCATCCGCTTTCCTGAGCATCTTCACAAGGTGTGAACAAACACACGGTGAATGAAGCGTGACTGCGTCCCCTCCAGCTGACCCACCAGATCTGGAGGCACACAACTTCTGGCTCTTCCCCAAGTCAAAATGACCATGAAAGCTCAAAATTGTGAATTGATTGGGGACATCATGGCAGCCAGGACAGCTCAACTAAAGACACTCAGGAAACAGGATTCCAGAGCCACTGCAGGAAGTGGCAAGGGCTGTGGGAGGAGTGCAAAGTGAGGGGGATTTTGAGGGGGGATTCATGGCACTGTGTCTTTTACTGTAACACATTTCTTAAACTTAAACATTCACATATTATCTGCGCATGCCTTGTATGTAGGGGAGGACCAAAATTACTCTCTACAGGGAAGACCCTTCCTTGTGCACACGGGAGAGAGGTGCAAGACTCTTTTACCTATTTCCATGGTGAGCGCTAATAAGATGTACTGGAAAGGACCCCACACGCAGTGACACTTCTGTCTCTAAACTCAAGTGGCCCAACTCCAGCGCCCTGGGTGTTCGCGAGGGAGCTTCGTGAAGGAAGCCGCTCACTGTCTGTGTTTCTTTTCAGGCGACCTCATCCACCTGCCTCCGTACCTTAGAATGGACTTCCTCTTAAACCGAGCTGCACCAGGCACCAGCAGGGACCTGACTTTAGGACAAGCGTGCTTAGAGCCTCAGAAAAGCCGGACCCTGAAGCGCCCCACGGTCCTCGAGCCCATCCCCCTGGAGGCTGCCTCCTCCACCTCGTCCACGCGAGAAGGGCAGTCGTGGCAGCAGGGGGCCGTGGCCACATTACCTCAGCGAGAAGGGGCCGAGCTGGGACAGGCAGCTAAAATGAGCAGCTCCCAGGAATCCCTGCTCGACTCCCGGGGCCACTTGAAAGGGAACAATCCTTACGCCAAGTCTTACACCCTGGTATAACACACAGCATGGTGGACAGCGGTTGTAAATACAATTTAAACAATTCAATCAAAGCTACCTTTTTTTTACGGAATTCCAATATTTATAATTAAAGAAAATTGCCAAAATATATTAAAAAAAAGAGAAAATACTGAAACCGCAGACAGTGCCGAGACTCTCCTGCTTTTCTCCGTCCGAGGGCGAGCTCCGTCTGTCTGGGCATCTGATTTTTTGGGAACGGGGTCCAGTTTTATGATCTCCACGGCTATTGCGTTTTTACTGATTTTCTACAAAGTGCATGGGGACTCAATAACCCTTCTGACTGGAAGCTCTGTCACACAAGAGTTGAGAAAGAAAATGGGGGGAAATTCGCCTATTTGTGAATTTAAAAGGAACGTTGATTTGGGGGCAGGGGATAGCTCTCGTCACGTCGCACACCTTTCTTTCCCATTAGAATCCAGGTCCTCCATTTGATCTTCTGTTGTTAATTAGGATGAGTACCGTCAGTGAAAGGGTGGGGGGAGCAATCTGGTTTTCTTTTTTTGTTTATTTTTTAATTTGATGAGACACTCTTTGCATTTTGTCTAAGCGAAATAAAAAAGAAAAGGTGGTCTGCCTTTCTTTCCATGTCTGCTCCTCTTATCTCCTGCTGATGGCCTGGTTCTCCTTCCTGTGGATCCTTGCGTTTGGCGATTGCAAAGGTTAACAAAGGAGTGAAGTCAAGGCCCTGAATTCTGCAGAGACTGCTGGGAAGAGCAAAGAGGGTGCAGCTTCTGTCTTGGGCCCCAAACCACTGAAGCAGGCTGGGCTCCATTGCCAGAGGCCTGACCCAGGTGTTCTAAGTCCCTGAAAAACCTCTGATCCTTGCCCAAACCTGGCAACCTGCCCTTCAGCCAGAAAGGCTGGGGACTGTAGCCAAATCCAGCTGACTGCTGCTTCTGGGAATAAAGTTTTGTTAGAAGAAGGCCACATCCAGCAGGCCTCTTTTGCACGTTGTCTGTGACTGTCCTCCAGCCACATTGGCTGGGCTGCGTAGCCACAGAAGAGACAGTATGGATCTAAGCTGTCCATCCCTTTATGGGAAGTGGCTGCTGACAGTACACAGAGCCCCCATCCATGTGAGAAAGAAAGAAGACATGTGGCTGGCACCCACATTTACCATAGACCATCTTCATGTGCTGCCTCCAACCCACTCCTCTGTCCCCAAAGGGAAATTTGTCACCGGCGGCGGCATGCCTCTGAAATCTGAGCTCTGGCTTCCTTCCTCTTTCAGTGGCTTGCCATGTGGTGTGCCGGCAGAGTTTATTCCTAAGAGGTAGAAGCTGCATCCTGAACCTGTCCCCTTCACACAGTGTGTTTAGGCAGAGCATGCAGCCCACTCCAGAACCAGACCCTACTTCTGCTCCTTCCCTAGAAGGAAAGGATAACCAGGTCCCCGTGTCAGCACTGTGGGCCTGACCTGAAAGGGTGGCCCAGCACTCACGGTGTCCAGGTGCTTCCAGCGGCCGCCTGAACTCCGGCACAGAGGGCTGTGGTTGCCGCCCTCTCAGGACACACTAGTGCTCTTCCCTCTTCTCTCCTTGCTCCCCACCTTCCCTCTCTCTTTCCCACCCTTCCTTTCTTCTGTGTATTTTTCATTCAGACCATTTCCTACTTAGAAACACAGAGCCCGTGCAGAACAGGTCTTAGCTCTTGAGAAGACCCCTACCAGCCCGAAGACAAGCTGAGTCTGTGCGCGTGAGGGGTGTCCCTTGTTCCTGCCATAATTGTACAATGTAATGCATACTGAAAGTCTATTGTTTGCATCCCCACAGACGGCTTTTTATGCAAAAGAAATGAAAGGCTACATTCTGAGAAAACACAGATCTATATTCCATCAATCTAACACTTCTATATTCCCTCCGTTTAGAAATTTACCTTTTTAAAATTTTTCTCTCGAGCTGTGCAAAAATAAAAGCTTCTTCATTACGCCTGCCTCTGGGATGCATTGCTTTCGCAGTCTCAGGTTCATCACTACCGAAACGAGCTCAACATGCAAACTGCATCAAAATGCTCCCCACTTCCTTCTCAGCCAGGGTGCTGCTGCTGTTGCTCCCTGCACAGCACTGTGCACTGGAGGTGTGGTCCCAAAACACGGGAATGCTCACGCTGAGAAATGTATCGCAATAAATAAGTTGCTGTCAGTTCCCTCAAGTCCCTCGCCCTTGCTTCAAGCCCCCTTTCCTGTAAGCCTTGTCACTTCCTGCTGCAGCCCCGGAATCCTCGTTCCTGAGTGTCCTCATCTGCTCTGTCCTGGCTGCCCTGATGGCCCAGATCCATTCGAGACACTGACCTCTCATGGGCATCTCAAGTTTGAGCAAGAGCCAGACATCACACAGGGCCAAGTTTGGTGACTACAGTGGGGAAGACCCGATGTCTTATTTCCACAGGCTGCCCTTCTGTTGGGTGGCACCAGCAGTCACATTCACCATATTTATGTTCACATCTCAAAAAGATACTCGAGAAAGAAGACACCGCAGCTACTTTCCAGAGCTGATCCAGAAAGTGGCTAGAACCACGGAGTGAGCTGTGTGCATTGGGGAGGGGCACTGAGGGTCATTCATGGACATGTATCTCTTCCTGTAACAATTTTTGAAACTGTAAACATTCACTGTATATTTTGATCATTTCTTGTACATTGGAGGTATAATGTATATTTCAAAGATGATTTTTTAAAAAATGAGCATTATGGATTTCCTCTGGATCTGTGCCTGTCTAATCCAGTTTGTCTGGGGCAGTCATCTGATTAGCCCAAGACCCTAAGCAAGTTACTCTCTGACATCCCTGAGGCTCGGATTACGCGGGAGCCCACAGTTGAACAGCAAATGGGCAGTGGCTGTGGAGTCAAAGGACCGACTTCCTTTTTGGTGTCCATCTGCTCGGCAGTCTGCAAAATACCCTTTTTGCTGAAGAGGGCAAGGATTCAAGTGCCAGCCATGCAGCACCCAGGTCACCTCCAGATGCCATGGGGCTTCTGTATATGTCAAGTGTCTTCCTGACACCTTCCCTGCACTCCATCCCACATGGTTAAACACATGGGAAAGTGCAACCTTGAGATGGCACAAGGCCAGGCACAGCCAGACTGGCCAATCAAAGTGACTCCTTGAGGTACGACCCTTGGGCCAGCACTTCCAGGACTCCCAAGACCATCCTAAGACAGAGAATACTTTTACCCAGTTGCTCTGCTAATAAGCAGCTGACCACTACAGTGTGAGCATCCTTCAAGGAGGTGCCACTGTCTTCCATTACCTATTCCCCAAGGGTATAGGTAATGTTCTGGGTAGTTTTTAAGGAAATAACTGAGACCTTCTGGGGAACACTACAGATCCAAGCTATTTCCAACAGGGATGCACAGCCTTCTGAGAGTAGGAAAGGAGGGCTAGTTTGTATAGACCAGTTACTCTAGAAAGATCTAAAGGAATCTAACATCAATCTGAAAGTCGCCCTTCAGCTTTCTACAGAATGTGGCCTGGAGAATGTGGCCTGAGCTCGCAGCAGAGAATGTAGGAAGACAAAATATCAACACTCTAATACCCAGAGCTCCTGAGAACCATGCTGCTTGTCACCACTGGTCCAAGGCAACACATCCCATACAAGTGAGATGGCACTGAAGAAAGGGGGTCGCAGTTCTGAGCAAGGGCTTAAATCAAGAAGCAATTCTCGAGCCTAATGAAAACCATGTCTATTCATCTGCTGCTGGGGACTCAGTGCCCAAGCCTTCAGGTATCCAAAAGGATACCTCAGGGCCAACTCAAGACCCAGAGCATCTGTATGGAGGATGCTGCTTCCCTGATAGCCCTTTGATCTCACCCCACCTGGGTCAGCCGAGGGTGTGAGTGTGGGGAGTCAGTGCCCTATGGCCCCTTGAGTCCATGTGTGCTCTGAGCAGAGGTCTTAGCAACTTCTGTTCTGCACTGGTTGTTCAAGCATGTTTGTATGGCAAAAAGCCTAGGAAGATGGAGATCGTGTGTCCCTGCTGAACCAATGGGCTTTCTTGTCAGAACACTGACAACAGTGCTTCCCTCTGCATTGATGTGGATGAGTTTGCTAGCTGTGTCCCTTAAAGTTTGGGATTCCACAAGCATCAGGCACGGGCAGCATGAGTTCATGCCCCTATCGTTGACACTAAATAGCTGGCTGGTCTGGGGCAGCCCTCTCCTCCTTTCCTTCTGTCCAGTTTCTCCTCCTCCATGGACCAGCATGGCTCAGCATCTCTGCTCCCACTACCCCTGTTCACCATCAAACTTACTGTACCAATGACATAGGAAGGTGGCTTATCACCCATCCTCCCTCCTGAGGAGGTGAGCTCCATCAGGACAGAGCTCTGCTTCATTGGCTTTTGTGTTCTTGGGTTCAGGATCAATGCCCAGGAGGCACCCATCAATATTTGTGGAAGAAAAAATAAAGTCCGGGTGTTCCTAAGCAGATTCACACATAGGATGTAAACCCACCATGTGTGTAACTTTCACTTGGCCTGCCCTGCATCACTCCTGTGGCTAGCAGGACTGGAAGGGATGCCACACTGGAGCTGGCCACAATACTGTAAGTGGTAACACCTGCACCTGTGAAGTTGTGATGCACCAATTTTCAGTGTTCATGTGCAGTGAATATAAGGTGTGATCATAAAATCCAGATGGGATTGAAATACAAAACAGATTCATTACAGTAGGAGACACATTGCCATAAATCCTCTCTCAAAATCCTCCCCTTCATTTTGGACACATTTATTCCGCAGCTCTTGCCACTTCCTGCCGCAGCTCCACAAAGCTTATCTCCTTTCTTGGCTGCCTCAAAGCCTTGCAGTGATGCAAAATATTCATATTCATGGTCATTTTGACTTTGGGAAAGAGCTAGAAGTCATACAACATCAGCATAAGAGGCATGAGGACACAGGGTCGTGTTAAGAGCCTGCCTTCTCCATTGGATGACACTCAGCAGGAGCATTCATTGTATCTTTATGATAACTCATAAAGACAATCACAAAAGAAAATGTCTAGAACTGCTGCCAAAAGTGGCCAGAACAATGGGATAAGTGTGCTCAAAGCAAGGGGGAGGATTCTGAGGAGGAGCAGGGCCAACATGATGTTTGCTGCACTAAGTTCTTTTATGTAAACTTACATCACATTTTTTATCAAACTTTGTGTCTCGGACTCCCCAGCATGAAACACTTACAAGCCAGGTCTGAGCAGTGCCAGACCCCTGCCCTACACCCTGAGAAGATGGACAAGACCCAGTTTAGATTCCGCATGATCCACTCCTCCACTCCTTTTCTTTGCAGTGAGGTGGGGATTTTGTTTGGCTGCTGTTGTTCCCTTTGTCTTCTCAGTCTCTGACTTTCAGAAAAATTTTAAATTTGAAAAACGTGACTTTGAGCACATGGCAAGAAGTGCTTGTTTGATCTCCTAGAACAAAGCTAGAGAGCTCTTTGTGTCCCAAGTATAAGAAAAAGAGACTGAGTTCTGTCTCTAGAAGTCCTCTCACGGGAGACGAACAGCTGGGATATGTAATAGTGTGCATGTTGGTCAAGGACATACTGAGAAGACTCCATGGGGACACCAGGCCCTGAGTTACATGGATGACAAGGAGAGGTGTCCAGCCTTGCTATGTGAGGAGACAGGACCCCTCTTAGAGAACTAATTCAGTGTTGGCTCTTTCTCTCAGCTTGAGATCCACTTTGCTAAACAAAGCACTCCTCTTGATACTCTGGAGAAATATGATAACAATCTATTAAAAATATGCCTCCTAGAGCTGACTAGATAGCTCAGAAGACTAAAGCACCTGCTTAGGTAGACACAGGGACCCAGGATTCGATCCCCAGCCTGCCATGCCAGTCCTGCCCCCAGAGTGCGCTGAGATGGCAATTGAGACTGGGCTTCATGAGGCGCACCTGTAATCTCAGTGCTTGGGAAGCTGAAAATAAGAGGATCACTATGAGTCTGACCTATGTAGTGAGACCCTGTGGACCTTGCAGTTAAAAGAAAATTTTTTAAAAATATGCCTCCTGTTTTTGCACATAAAATTTTAAGTGTCATATAAAGGTTTGATTTCTCAGATGGAGCCATGGTGGTGTGGCACCCAGATTCAACCTCCAGGTGCATGGAAAGCAGGGTCCTTGTCCTAAAGGACAACATAGCCCTTGCTACAACCACTTTCTGTGCTTGGTCAAACACAAATCCAGTTGCCCACACAGCATGCCTCCACCCCCAGCATCCATTTCTGCACCCAAGGTGAGAAGTGGCTCTACCATGGGCTACAGTGATCTGATGATGATCCAAAGGGATAGGTTCTACACATGGAAAGCTACACACTGGGAACAAACGCAGTGCTCAATCTGATTGACTTCAAATTACCATTAGCCCAGCACTGTATCTTTGCCTCCAACTGTTTGGCCATGTGGGGAGAGAACTTTCCTGCCTCACCAAACCTTCTAGCTATCGCTTCCAATTGATTTCCTTTCAAAGCTCTTGCATGCTCCTTGGCTTAGTGGGTGGCATTTTGCTTGCTCATGTAACAAGAGCCTCTGACGTGGAGGTACTGATAGT
Organism: Ctenomys sociabilis; assembly: GCA_004027165.1. NCBI lineage: Eukaryota > Metazoa > Chordata > Mammalia > Rodentia > Ctenomyidae > Ctenomys > Ctenomys sociabilis. The sequence continues at coordinate 21,739 of PVKA01006816.1, read as the reverse complement.
CTCAGGAAGAGGAGGAAATACTGGTCCCATGGAGCCAAGAATCATTATGGTGCCAAAAGGCAGAACAGAAGGAAGGCAACAATCTTATTGTTATGGAGCTAAATGTCCATCAAGGGTGGGGCTCTGTCTACCTACCTGCCTCAGGTGATACTCTTCAGGATATAAAAATTGGATTTGTTAATAATCCAGGATCACAGGAAGCAGGGGGTCAGCAAGGCACCAAGAGGTTCAGCTCTGGCCCTTACTCCTCCCATAACCACCATGAGATCTTCTTGAGCAAACATATCTGTAAACAGCTCATTGGACCTCAAGATCTGTAAATCCCTACTGGTCCCATAAAGAGATGGCTCTTCTCATATGTGATTATCTGAGCAGAAGTGTGAGCCCCTAGAAGGTCTATGTGAGGTTCAGAGTACATCTCATCCCAACACCAATACTAGCACAGGCTGGTAAGTGCTCAGAAGGGGTGAGGGAGAAGGGAGTGGAGAAGTGCAGACACTGTGCAATGGAAAGGGGATGCTTTCAGTGTGTGTGAGCCCAGTATATGGAGCAGATTGTAAGCTTACTAATAATATTAAACTCAGCTTCTTGGTGTGCATTTGTTCTTCATTCTAGAGGACAGGACAGTGAGGAGGCAGTCCAGTGACCAGCAAGGTGTGCTCTGGAGGCTCTGGTGTGCTACATACAGTGCCTGCCTTTGCCTCTCTGGGGCCCTTCCCACCACAGGTTATAGCAGGTTGCTGCAGATCTGTGTCTTTCTCCCCCAGGCTGTGCTGCACAAGGACAGGGACCAGGCCTATTGCAGACACTGTCTTCATGACACCTACATCTCCTCTGGTCTCGTTGCCATGTCCCTCCCTTCTTCTGCTCCCATGTGTCCTTGGTTCAGAGACAACTCTGTGGAAGAATTTCCATGGGTGGACAGAGCCACTGTGTCCACAGTGAAAAGAGTCTAAGACATAAACATCTTAAACATTTATGTGGTCTGTGCAAAGAGGGCTTGGCCAATGAAGGACACATACAGGAAGGTGAAATCGAAACTCCATTGCTCAGTAACAGAACAAAAAACTCTTAGATGTAAATTAGTTTTCAATTTTCCCTTCAAGATTGCCTGAGCCTGGAATTTTGCTTGAAATGATATCTTTTGATGGCATCTTCTTTTCTTTTTGCTGGCTTGGCTGCGGTAGCATCTCCTTTTAAGAATTACCATGCATCTGCCTTTCCTGCCCTGGGTCCTCTACCCACACGGCACCTCCAGGCTTGTGAAGTAATAAATGTTCTAAGACATGATCCCACATAAAAACCATTGCCACAGATCAAGGGATCCTCTTCAGAAAGGAAAGCCTGATCTCAGGAAACCCTGGAATCTGTGTGCCCATACATCTGACAGCTCCTGTAGAGCACTGGGTATAGCAGCATCTTGAAGGTGCAGTTGAGGTGTCAGATTAGAGATGGCACCTGTGAGGCTGGGGCTCTGACCTTCAGGATGATGACGCCAGTAATACCTTAAACCTGTAGCCCTCATGTAGCACAACACACCCATTAGATAAATATGGGAATCCAGAGAAAAAGCTTATAAGTGAGAGTTGCCCTCCTAACCATCACAGAACAACTTGTCATTTTGCCCCTAAAGCCATGGATTCTGTAAGTCCAGAGACCCTGGTTGCCAGAGGGGAGATGCTGCCAGTAGGAGCCACAGCGAGAGCTTCCTTCAACCTCAAGAAACAGCTGCTGCCCAGACTCATTCTAACAGCAAATTGGCAGCAAATCTAAGCATTGCTACCCTGGCCAGTGCCACACACCTCGATTTTCATGAGGAGGCAGGGCTCCCATGTAATAGATACACAAAAGGCTATGCTTGTCTTTTGTGTGCATCTTTGAGTTTCTCTTGGTGCTTTGTGCCCATTTTCTACCATTTGTGGTCAAGTGCAGTGGAAGTGGCCTTCAGTGAGCATGATGTCTCAGGCCTGAAGTCTTGGGGAACCCAACAAACAAATCATCTAGACTGGAAATGCCGACCAGTAGGAAGGAACCCCTAGGAGAGGTGCAAGGACAAAAAGGTAATGGTGGTCATATTCTGCTTTAGAATTAATTATAGCAACAGAAACTATGTTCTGCCCACTAATGTTCCTTTTATAGAATTTCCATAGAAATACTTGGGAACCAACAACAATCTTGAAGAAGCCATGGCACCTTGGATTGAATAACATGAGAAGTGCATAGATTTAAGCTGCGTGTGGGATGAACTATCACTGGACCTGTTACCGCTCCATTCACATCCCTGAAATCCATTTTTACTCTTTGATAACCTATCCTGCAGGTTCTATGTGTTTCTCTTTGGATGGCAACACCTATGATTTTTTTTTTTTTTTAAGGAAGGAAAGGTTTATTTAGCTCACAGTTCCTGGAGGTTTCAGTCCATACTCGGCTGGCTCCAAGGCACAGGAGCACATAGCAGAGAGCAGCAGCTGATGGTGGTGAAACAGCAACAATGCCACAAAGAGCAAACACTACTAAAAAAAAGTCTATCTCTGTCTGTTATATTCCATTCAGGCTCTCTGCCCCAAGCTGGAGGAAGTACTCACACCCATAATCCCAGTAGTACTAAGACCCATAATCCCAGCCTTGGATCACACATAATGCCAGTGGATCATGAGTTAATCACAAACTCTAGAAGTCCCCACCCCATGACTACATGAGGCTTTGGGGGAACAACTAGACACAAACCATAACATTCCACCCCTGAACCCCCAAAGTCTCATTCACATCCTTTTGTGCAAAAGACATTTTAGTCCATCTCTAAGAGTTGCCTAAGTCTCAACAGTTTCAGCGTTGCTGAAAAGTCAAGTTTCAAATGTCTTCCAAGATTTAAGGCAAACTTTTAGCTATGAGTTCCTGTACAAAAGAAAAGTTAAACACATCCAATATTCAAAGGCACAAGATAAGCATTACCATTCCAGAAGTTGCAAACAACAGGGGAATACAAAACACTGGGCCCAACACAAGTCCAAAATCCAGCAGGGCAAATGTTAAATCCCATAGTTCCAAATGGAACATCTGAAGCAGTCTGCACTGAGTTGTTGTCTCCAAAGGCCCTACATGGCTCTGCCCCTATGGCACCTCTGGTGGTTATAGCTCCCACGGCTTCTTTCTCAGGCCTGCTTTGCTCCTTCCTTGCAGTTTCTCTTAGGCTTTTCCAAACTACTGGGGTCTCCACTGAATAGGCTTCTCTCCCACAGCTTTGCACACAGCCCTCTCAGGGGCACACTGCCTGGCCTCCCAGGCCTTCATCTGAAATCAAGGTGGAAGCCTTCTTAACCTCAGAACTCCTGCATTCTGCATGTGCCTAAAACCATTACCACATGGATGATGCCGAGGTCTGCCGCCAGCTGGAGCAGTAGCCAGGTTTTCCTTTCTCTTGTCTGTAGGGGTTGAGTGCTTGGGTGGCTGAACACTCTGACCCTGATTTCAAGAACAAATTCTCCATGCCAGCACCATTCTGGAATGTGGTGTGGCCACTACTGCCATTCTGGGACATGGGACTCTGCAGCTTTCTTCTCAAGGCCAAGTCCCTGACCTTTGCAGTTCTGAGGCTAAAAGGGTGGAGACCTGCCACCTCCTGCCATCCTTCCCATTCTCTTATTCCTTCTCCAAAATGGAGATCCTCTCAGCTCCATTTTTGCAGTCCACAGCTTTCTTGGTGCTTCCTTTCTGGTCAAACTCACAATGTTTTGGACCATCCTGCTGGGCTCCTTGGTCTTCATTCTCAACATAAATCTGGCTAAAAGCCCCTAATTACAGCCACATGACCACCCTAATATTTGGCTGCTTTGAAATATCTGTTGAAAGATTAATCAGTCAGCCATGCTTAAACTCAGTCTTAGGCAAAATTCAAATAGTCTTTTGGCCAAACCATAGCACAAATCATCTGGAGTCCAACAACCAATGTGATCCTTCACAGCAGAAACTTCCCCAGCCTAGTCTTTACAGGCTGGCTTCTAACAGCCTTCAGGTCTTCTAAGCTCTGACCAGAATCTCCCAAACATAACATCCAAAGCTGTTCCAGTGCTTCCCTTGTAGGCTACATCTCTGAACCTTTCCTATCTCTTCCCATAAGCTAGTCCCAAAAACTTGTAATCACAGGTTTAGCCACAGCAATGACCCCACTCCTGTGGTACCAAATTCTGTCTCAGTTACTCATCTCTCATTGCCGGGACAAATACCCAACACCAAAAATGAAGGAAGGAAAGGTTTATCCAGCTCACAGTCACTGGAGGCTTCAGTCTATACTCGGCTGGCTCCAAGGCACAGGAGCACAGAGCTGAGAGCAGCAGTTCATGGTGGTGGAACAACAAAAATGCCACAAAGAGCAAACACTACTCCTATGATTTCTTCAATTGACAGGGATTGCATCTCCCACAAGCACAGAGCCATGATGCCAAAGGATTGATTCCCCTCTAGAAAGATCTTAGCCAGTGACTGCCAAATACAGAACTCTAGATCTTTTGTTTCACAGTGGGACAAAATCTGACTTCAGTGTGTATTCCAGAATTCAATACTTAATCTATACAAAGTTGTACCTTTGCTAAATAGCATATCCTTTTAAGCATTCCAACCCTGCTTCTTCTCCCTCCTTTGCTGAATTTTTTAAAGTTTATTTCTGGGTAGCAGTACCTAGTGCAAATTCTTATCCTTCATTCCATCCTTGCACCTATACCTGCACCTAGTATGTATTAGATGATTAATATGTTCTGACAATACATAAATAAAAAGGTTGAACAAATAAATAAGAAAGAGTACATAGCTTGCAAATGTCAATCGATAAATTTCCTATTCTCTCCAGGTAGGATTTCTTTAGAAAGATGCTTATCTGAGTTTCCTAGTGCATGGTACAAAAAAACTTGATCAAAGTAAAATAGCGAGGTCATTATACCGCTGGATGTTCTCATCCACAGAACAAAACACCTGACACATGCAACTTAAAGGTGAGAGCATTCAATTTGGTTCACAGTTTCCAATGGCTCAGTCCATGCTTGGCTGGCTCCAAGTCAGGAACTCCATTGCACAAAGGTGTGGCTAGGCAAAGCTGCTCAGTTCCTGATGGCTAGAGGTCAGAGCAAGGAGACAGCACCACCAGAGAGGAAGGGGTCAGGGGCCAGAGAGAGCATCCAAGATCACACTCTACCCACCACAAACATCCAGAAATTTCCTTAATAATCCCCTGTATGTCTCTCAAGCCAACCAAGTTGACAATTCAGCTTAACTCTCAAAATTGCTTCTTGAAAGGCAAATTTCTGCGCATTTTCAAGGGAACATTAGGCAGCTCTGACAGTCTTCTGCTTGGTAGCTTGCAGGAGCCCACAGGAAGAAAATGGTCAATAGCACAGCAGCCCAGAGACTATTTGCATCTCTCAAATAGTCAGGGCCAGGTGTGTTCTGGATTGGACACTTCCTTCTCTGGCCCTCACATAAAGAATAGGCAGGATGCTGCTAAAATATGCTGTCAGCAAAAGACACTTGCATCTGGGTAGATAGGTTGGGGGATAAGCAAATCAGTCATGCCTTGGAATCCAAGAAAAAGAGGTCATTTGATTTCTTCAGCAGCACTGGGCTCAGCCAGGAACATCCAATTTTAGCCTACCTTTGATGACAACACTCTTTGGGGGCTTGTAACCTAATGAGGATTTACATTTAGACTAGCAGTGAGCGGTAAGGAGTTTCAAAGACAGAAGACAAGATATTTATAGGTCTGAGCATATCTGCCAACCTTTAACACATTTCCAGAAATTTGACTTTGCTTCTTTTTAAGGCCTCTTTGTGATACCTTGCTTTGTAGCTGGCCCTTGCTCCCAGCTCCCTGCTAAGAGAATCCAGTGTTTCTAGCACCTGGGGCAAAAGCTTGTTGACAAGAACTGAGCACAATATTTCTAAAGAGAGCAAAAAATATCCCCAAATGACATTTCATATAAAGTTAAGGTGAGCTAAGCTAGTTTTTGGACCAAAAATAAAAACTACATCTAAAGGGCTTCCTTAGAATCTCCCCTTAAATCCAAATGGAAACCATTCTGAGGCCCCAAACATAAACTCCACTGTCTTTCCATCAAGTGACTTGTTTTGGCTTAAATCCATAATATCCCCAAAGACCCATGTCCTCAGAAGCTGGGCTTTTGCAGGCTTACTGGGTCACAGAGGTGCTAAGCACATCAATGGATTCACCTATCTGAGTTCAGAGCTGAGTGTGTTGCCATGAGGTGGCATGTTGGAGAAGAGGAGCTTGGCCTGGAAAGGCACCTCATACCCAGCTGCTCCCTTCTCTCACCGCCTTCTAACCACAACCAGCACCTTCCTCCATTAGACCCTTCCTCTTGCTTGCCTCTTCCACCAGAGGGCCAGCCAACTGTGCACTGAATCCTCTAAAAACCAGGAACCCAAGTACAACTCTCTTTAAATTGTGGGTGTTGTGGTTGTACATTTTGTCCCAGTAATGAGAAAGTGACTAAGACAAGAGGTTAATGAGCCAGCTTAAGGAAGGCTGGTTTGCTTCTCTCATTACCCCAAAGACTTTCGCTTTAACTTCCCCTTGTGCACCAATCCTATATGAATTTTCATCACACAATGCTTAAATCTGGTCTTCCTCATAGGCAAGCTGATGACCTTGGGTAGGTTACTCCCCACATCTCCATTTCCTCCTCTATGACACATGTGTGGTAGTTGTGACTCCTTTCAGATGCTTCATAAGTCTGAAATTAGTCCATGTATCTAAAGCGCTTGGAGCAGAGCTTGGCATGTAATAAACTCATAAAAAGTGCCAGCAGTTATGGTTAGCTGCTTCTTTGACCCCCTTAGGGTAAGGCCGCACATGCTGAGAACACCTGCCAATGTAGAACCCCCGACAAACATCCCACTCAGTCAGCCCAGCACTATTTCAACATTTGGGCTGAAAAGGGTCATATTGTTATATTGTTATATCTGTTACATTTGAACATAGAAGCATAAGGTAAACACCATGGAGCTTTTGGGTAAAGGCCTATGGATTCTGAAATCAGTTCTTAGCCCAGCAGTGAACATATATGTGTTAAACCATAATTAAACATGTCACCTTGTATCTTGTTTTCCATTTTGTATCATGCCTTCTGTTCATCTGAGTTAGGTCACAAAGCTAGCTATATAGACACCTTTATAGAGAATGAGGAAGAGGAGGAGAAGGAGGAGGAGAAACAGTCAACTCTTAGAAGTTTTTACCAAAAGTGTATAAATGATAGGATTTATCATTTGAAAGATGCATTCAAAAGAAACTGCTAATCATTCTAAAAGAAGTAGGTTTGAATTTTTAAATACTCACTAATATGTTTTTGCTATATGTTTTTATCTATTATTTATTACACTTAATAAAAATAATAAAATCAAGCTCTTGTTTCTCAGATGTTATGTTTTTAATAAGCAAATTACACTGAATAACATTTCAGTAAATGAAGCCAAAGACCCAGCTGCACCCCAGTGGCATGTGAAAGTATCACATCCATCCCTTGACACACGTGCCCCAACTAGCGGCCTTGTGGAGGCCTCTGGTCAGCTGCACCCACATGTGGGATTTCTTCCTGCCCTCTCTCTTTTCACTGTGTTGGACCAGACATCTCAACTTTGGACCAGGCAGAGGAGAGGAGACCCGTATCTTTTGCAGGAGATGCCTGGGAGGAGACTACCTCATAAGCTCCTACTATTTTAGCCTAGTGGTCATTGCTCAAGTACATAGTCCCATACAAGGCCTCTGTGCTCCATTCAGACTCAGGGCCGCTCGCTCCGTCTCAGAGGCAGAGTCCTTACTCCTCACTAGGGTGTGCAGCCTCCTGAGATGCCTTTGAGCCCCTCCAGGGAAGGGCTGCATAGCATCACCCTAGAGGTTCACAGTGTCCTCAAGGTATCTTATGGGCATTCTCAAGCCTCTGCATGAATCTTTCCTCCTGTAGTTTGCACCCTAGAAGGAGCAGAAGGTGAGAAAAAGGTCTCCTATGGCCCCATGTCAGCTTAGTCACAGCCTTGTTACCTCCTTCTTGAGCACCTGCCTTGTTAAAGTCTTGTTTTCCTTTCTGAGCAACTTGAATCATAGGCTGTGTTGTCCCCAGCCCCTCCCCCAGGTTTATTTTATGTTTTCTGTGTTCAGCCCTCTGATCTTTTTTGGCAGATCTTGCAAATCCTTTTGTCTCTTCCTAAAGCCTAGCTCTTGTCAGTCAAAAATGTTTTGGTGTTTAGACTGTTATCTCTATAGTGGATCTCAAGAGCCTGTTTTGGAATTCAAAAGTCAAGCTGATGGCCTTTGTTCTAGATAAGATCATCTCTTCCTGTGATACTGCAGAAACAGAAAACTGGCAGAAAGTAAGATGAATAAGGGAGAAGTAAAGAAGTAATTCTTTGGCATGTCTGGTCATGTGTAATACACATGAGGGTTTCACAAAAGACAGACTGAAGTCCTACTTCCAGCACCTGAGAACTTGGTCTGATTCAAAGAAGTTGGAAGCAACTTCTTTGAAGATGTGATTAGATGAAAATAAGGTCCTATCCCATTAGCATGAGCTAATAAAACTGGTGTATATGAGAAGAGAGGAGACACAGACATTGACACCTGGGAAAGACAAAAATGTGGAGACAGAGACAGAGATTGAAGCAGTGTATCTAGAGAGGCAAGGGCTATAGGCAACACCAAAGGTGAGGAAAAGGTAAACAGATCCTCCCCTGGCCTTCAGAGTGTGGTCCTAGGGAAACCTTGATTCCAGACTTCAGCTTCCAGGGATATGAGAGAAAACAACCACTGTTGCTTTAAGCAGTGTGGTGCTCTAGGAAATGAACATGATGAACCGTGATGCACATGGCTGTCCCTTGAGATACTAGTCACCCCCCTTCTATGCCACTAGATTCCAAGTTAGCTGAAAGTACTGACAAATCATGTTTCAGTGGGTGAGCAGCCAACCCATCTTGAGGCCAGATCTGTTGGCTTAGCCAAAGGTCTGGCAATAGGTCAGATGGGCTTTGGGAGTGGACAGATCAGGCGCCACCACCTTCCAGGTCCATCTTCTCTCCTGGACCTGCCTTCAACCTCCATGGTTACACATTTCTACCGGCTCCATTGATCCCACATATTTGTTCCTCTTCATGACTTTTTTATGTTAGGGAAGGGTCTACAGGGTGTTCAGGGTCTCACTACTAGATCGGACTCATAGTGATCCCCCTATTTACAGCCTCCCAAGAGCTGGGATTACAGGTGCACGCCACCACGCCCGGTCTCAATTGCCTCTCAGCATGCCCTGGGGCCAGCATAGAAGGCCCAGGTATTGAACCCTGCCCCTGTGCCTGCATGCAGGTGCTTTCTTCCACTGAGCTATTTGGCCAGCCTCTTCATGACTGTTTTTCATTAGTTTGCTTTCAAAGGTCTTTTGAGCCAAAAGACCAGGAAGTGAATTAATCTCAACTATGGAAGCCCAATCAGTATGAAGCAATATTGCTTTCACAGTGATGAAAAGCTGTCATTGTCTAGCCAGAACCCTGCCACTAACTACCTCTGCGTTCTTGGCAGGTTTACCTCACCTCTCTCTGTTTCTATTGCCTTCTTCACAAACTTATCATCTCATAAGGTTGGTTTGAAGAATCCATTGACGTAAGCTAGATGCTAATAGCACAGGAGCTAATGTGCATAAATGCAGAGAACAGGGCCTGGTACAGAGTGAGCATCGTGTGTGTTCCCTTACTCCAAGCTGTCATCACATATTATTCAAAGTCTTTTAAAACCAATAGTACAGCATTCTAGCACAAGCCTTGGACACAGACTCACCATTTCCAGAAGTTACGCAAATGCAGAGAGTGAAGCTCAAAGAGCACTGGTGCCTTCTCACTAAGCCAGCAAGAAGTGTGGCCAAGACCCCTGGAGGCTCCCTTTGCCAGCCTCAAGCTTCTACATCCTGCCTGCTTGACCTTCACCCTGGCTTTCTGCTCTCAATCAGAATACCCAGGCCTCCCCCTCTTAACCATGTCCTTCCCTCTACTCTGCTTAGCCCTGTCTGTCCAGGGATGCTGTGGGCCACCTGTTTCTCTTTTTATATTCTAGGATCTCACAAAAGCTGTTGACACTGAGCTTTCCTACATTCCAGTCATCACTGACCACATTACCCATGACAATCTTGATTCTCTCTGGATTCCTCCCAAAAGTGCTCTCTTAAAGGCCATCATGCATCTCTCCATGTCAAAACCAATAATCATCTAAGGCCACCTGTCCCAGCTTCTGTGCAGCTGTTCCCATCATTCATCAACTCTTCCCTAGGCCCCCAGGGATCCCAAAGGACTATGTGACACATGTGGCTGCATACACCCCACGAAGTCCATGCTCTTATGCAGGTGGACCTAAGTATGTCACAAAAGCAGTCATCCAGTCAACTGGAAAGATAGAAGAAGGATATCAAGTTCCTCAGATCTGAGTTTTCTTTTCCTTTGAGCTGTAGCCTGAGGAAGAAATGAAAAGCCTTTTTAAATACTTGTTCCTCTTAAGGAGAAAATACTCTCTCTAGGCCAAGGGAGAGAAAAGGAAAGGATTCAATACCTGTGAGGTCTCCCACAAGGAACCATGAACTCACTCTACCTCTGACAAAGGAGAAGGGGCAGAGGTCAGAAAGCCTCTGAGAAGCTGATGACCCAAGAGTTGAGAAGTCCTGGTGTCCTCACCACCTGAAACCCTGCAATGACAATGAGTGCAAGCAGTTGTGAGCTAAGGATGCTGAGGCCAGGGCAGGAGGTGGCTCACAGGGACCTGTGAGAATTCAGGGAATCATGTGGGAGTGGGACCTGCCCTCCAGGAGCGTGCACAGTGCTGACGAAGTCACCGTGCAGGGAAGCTCAGGAAACCCTGTATCTGTCCTGTACAGACACTGCCACATTGGCCTCTGTAATGACACATGCTGCTCTGAAACAAGGGGGAAGGGAGAAAATTGAAGACTTTCTGTGCTTCTCCTGAATTAAAGGAACTTCATTTCTGCTGTCTGCAGGAAAGAGACCTCCAGAGAGATGAGGCAGGGGTCTGGAAAGTCACTGCCTCCCATGAGCAGGCTTGCTCCTCATCACCTATAGATTACTCATGAGCTATTATTTCTTGACCCTGATTGCTAGAGTTGGAGTCTGTAAAATTCAGGCATAGATTCAGGCAGCAAAACCCTAGGGAGTGATTTAAGTGTCATCTCAAGGGAGTGTTCAGGGATCACATGAATGCAGTTGTAGAGCTTCTTCCAAAGTCTCCCGAGGTACTGTCTTCCTGTCTGCTGCTGGCACTTGAAATCCCCCTGGAGGAAAAGAGGATAAATTCAAAACAGGGAAGAGAGATGAGTCCTCCATGGCATGGTCTCTGTTGGGAGCACCTGCCTCCCTGGTGCTCTCACAGCCTGAGGGAGGGGAACACCACACAGCATGTTGGTCAATGAGGTTGCACCCACAGCACAGTGAACCAGGAGGCATGCTGTGTGATAAGGTCGTGTCTTAGTCAGTCTTTCATCACCGAGACACAACACCTAGCACCCACAAATGAAAAGATGAGAGTTTGCCTTGGCTCACAGTTTGTAGAAGTCAATGCATGATTGGCTGCTGCCAAGGCAGAATGGGATGGAAGAGCAGCATGGTAGAAGAGAAGCAGCTCATGGCATTGCAGACAGCAAGCAGAGAGAGAAGGTAGGAACTGAGGAAGGTAATGAGCCCTCCCAGGCCACGCTCCTAGGGGTGCCTTTTCCCACCAGGCCCTGCTCCTAAAGGCAAGTCAGCTATGAGCTCCAGTGATCCAGTAATCTTCCAGAAGCTCTACCTATGACTGTATAAGGCTCTCAGGGGACATCCAGAACTAAACTACCAACATCAGGGGGTGGGAGGTTCTTCAGCTCATTACATGTGGTAATCTCATGCCACCTGCCAAGCTCTCACTTACATCCCATGGCTTCTCTCTTGCCCATACTCCTCAGCTGCTACCTTAAGCTGCTGCTACCTGCTCCAGCCTCACTTCCTACTTCAACCTCTTCCTCAACCATTACTGTTTCTCTGGGTAGCCAGTGCTAGTGCTATGGCCTATGTTTGTCCTCACAGTGGGATGTTACTCCCCACAACTCCCTGGGATTCCAACCTTGCTCCCTCCAGCCCTACCTTCACATCTCTGGAAAACCTGTCCTGCAGAAGCAGACATCTGAGCACACAGCTCCTCCTCATATTGTGGGAAACTGTTGATTGCCTCTGGAGTAGCACTCAAGGTCCCCTGGATCTAGCTTCACCTGCTACTCAGATGGAGCCCAGGCACACACCTACACCAGCAAACCCCACAACTCTCCAGGCCCGCCTGTCTTGGAATTTTGGATTACATTCATTCTTACACTGAGAGTGTTTGACTGCATCCATTTCTTATCCAGCCTTCAGAATCCCTTTGGGTGCCATGCTGAGCCCACATCTGGGGTAGATGCTCCTAAATTTCCTGGATCCCCTTCATCAAAGCTAGCATTGCAGAAACCCTCATGATCAATGAGCTTATACCTTCCCTTATCAGACTGAGCTTCTGGAGCCAAAAGGCTCATCTGTTCATTTTCTCCCCCCAAATGCTAGGGCCTGGTTCATGGTAGGTTCTTATAAAGATTGGGGAATGAAAACAATAATGAAAGAACCATGAAGATGGGTTATCATAACTTATCACTTACAAGTTATGAAGAAAGCCATTCCTAGGAGCAGGAGAAGAGAGCAACAGGAACTTTGCCAACACCATAAGTGACAGGACAGGAGTCGAGCCTCCATGACCTGGTTCCTAACCACCACACTGTCCCTGAGCTGACCAGGCCAGAGTTGGACATCACTGTGGATCTTCGGCAGACAGATGTTGCATTCTGGAATCTGTGACAAAGTCACGGTTTGCTTATCTAAAATAAGTTGAAGACAGCAGGGTGTAATTTAATGAGGGAATAGCCCCATGATTTGAGGATAAGAAGGAGCCAGTAGGGTTAAGATGCAGCTTCAAACTCACAGAGTTCTCATTAGCCTGAAAGAGAACCAACAGCTTGATGAACAAAGAAAGATGGTAGGTATTGAACAGAGAGCTTTGGGGATAACAAGAAGGATATGCTACCTATCTTCCTGAAGAAATAATACATGTGTCATCGAGGCCTAGTGGAAGCCTCTTCTTCACTGCAAAGAGGATCATTTATTACAACTCAGGTTGACCAGTTGTCCCTTGTAAAGAAGTCTTATGCAGTGATCAAAATTTTGGTTGTTTTTTTTTTTTTTTTTTTTTTTTCACTGATACAGTATTTCTGAAAAGTTTTAGCATTGCTCCGTAGGACAAAAGAAAATTTGGTGTTGTAAACAGCTCAAAGTCCCTAAGTAGTATGGCCATTAAGTCCACCATATGTCATTAAGACAGGCATTCACTCACAGTGGTGAGCAACGACCAGCTGTGATTAGTTTTGCTGCTAATATTTCATGACTCTTGTAACTGTTAAAGTTGATACTTTCAGCTGAAGGATACTGCTGGGTTTATTTCCAAGTGAACAATCTGTGAAAAACTTAGATTTGCTTTACCCAAGTGCCTCTACTGTAATGAGGATTTAAAAAAAAAAAATTTTACTTTTTATCTTGAGTGTTCAATTGATTAAATTCTTTTAAAGGCTCTGACTTCTCCTTACCCAAGGTGCTCCTGTGTCCCCTTCTCTGCATCCACCAAGGCTGGGCTCACAGCTACTTGAATATAGTGAAGGGTTCTGGAACCATAGCCTCGGCCCTTCCATCCATCTCCAGCAAGGGATAGGGGTGTTACGGCATGGGAACGGTATTAGTCAGCTCTCCTGTTGCTGGACACAAGATTGACATTGGCAGCTTAAGGGAGCAAATCACTTATTTGGCTCATAGTTTTGAAGATTTCAGTTCATAGTTGGCCGGTTCGAAGGCAGGAACATCATCGCACAGAGGACAGCCACTCAGCTTATGATGGCCAGGAAGTAGAGTAGAAGAACCGAGCAGACAGGGACCAGGAACCAGAGACAGCACCTAAGTTCACACCTTGGTGGCCCTACAAGGGTGCTTTACTAACTCCAAGGCAGCTCCCAATCCAGTCAACTGCACAGTTAATCTTAACCACCACATAATCCTAATGACATCTCTCTGAAAAAGATCAGTAATAATAAACAGCAATCTACTTAATGCAAATATGAAAATATTCTATGCACCATTGTTAGCTTTTCTTATCATTGGCATCATGTTTGGGTATTTGTTTCAAAGATTTTTGAGTTTGGGTTTGTTATACAAATACCAGTCATCATGAGTGGACTCAAAAATCAATAAGCAGCAACAGCAGATTTTGTCTCTAATCTGACACATGGAATGCTGCCATCTGGAAATCTTTGATAGTTTAGCAGCAAAAGCTCATCTCTATGGAGAAAAAGATCTGTGACAGAATTCACTGAGGAGACACTGTGACATCAGATGAGTTGACCAAAATCACAAAGCACTGAACAGATCACAGGTAATGTGGGAAGCCAAGTCTGGCTGGCTATTTTTGGCTTTTCTTTGCTCAAAAACCAGAATGAGTTGTTGAAGTCAGCCACTGAAATAATGACGAGAAAAAAAGAATTGCTTCTGAGGGCTGTGGGGCAAGAGGTGCAGGCAATTACTGTACTGGAGGAAAAAGAAACCCTTGGAGTTTCCTTACAGGCCTCTCACAGTTGATGCTAGAATACATTGCATGTATGTTCTTCACTGGAAAGTCAGTGGTGCTGGTTTGCTGCTTAGAGGTAGACTGTGCCTAAGTTTGGCTCCTAGCATTGCAATCAATCGGCCAGTCAGTCAATCAAGACAATACTTTGCTTATAATTCCTACAGGGCTGATGGTTGTTCTGCCATTTTTATGTCAACAAGAACACAAGAATGAGGGCTGGCCAGATGGGCAAGCATATTAAAGTGCCTGCTTGGGCAGAGAGCAGTGGCCAGGGTTTGATCCCTGTCATGACGTGCAAGCCCCACCCCTGGGACATGCTGAGATGGTGACTGAGACTGGGCATGATGTTGTGCACCTGTAATCCCAGTGCTTCAGAGGCTGAAAACAGGAGAATCGCTATGGTCGATCTGTGTAGTGAGACCCTGTAGCCCCTGTACTAAATACATAAAATAAAATCTAGAAAAAGAACACAAGAATATGCCCACCCAAAGTAATCCAGGGAAGAGCCAGAAAAAGGAGCAAGAACCAGATAAGAGGAAAGAAGAGATAAAGAGAGGGACAAAGACAGTCCCAAGTGCCTCCCTCTTAAGGGAGTATGGATTGTGCTGAGTACCAGAACCAGGGCGATCTTCTGGCACTCGGAGAGGTTGCCTCCTTAGGCACACACTGTAGCTGAGGTTTCATGCTTAGTGAATTACGAGTACACTTTCTCACAGTAGGGATTTGCTCCTTTTAAATGCTGTTCCTGATTACCTCAGAATAGCATTGCTGAGAGACTCCTTCCAGGGTGAAAAACCAGAGAGGTAGCCCCTGTCTGCAGCTTTCACTCTGGATCTCAAAAGGGAGGACCAGGGACATCTCTCCATAAGTGCAGATAAAGGGAGCCCACGCCTACTTAGGTCTGCCAAAAATCAAGGTTTGTGCATAAAATAAGGAGAATGGGACAGGTCTAGGAAGCACAACTCCCTTAAAATATATCACAGTTGTCCAGGAATAAAAAATTAAGGGAAACACTGGAATAAGACTTTGACAATTAGTTGGGTTACATTTTCCAATCAGTAAAGAAATATATTGAATGTTCAGTATTTTGTACTCAATTGAAAAAAGTCTATAAATCCTGAAAAATGTGATTCCTACTTCAAAATGTTCTTGTCTAGAGAAATGAGATGAATGGCTGTTCCATAAGTAATAAGACAAAGCAAATTAAATTTTGTGTCAAATTAAGCACCAAGAAGAAGGGTCCCAGAAGCCAGCCTAATCGTGAGAGTCCTTTAGAAGGGGTTATCTCAGTCTCGGTCAGAAATGGGTTTAGATGAGTGGAAGAATGATCAAAGTGTTCAAGGACAGCATGTGTTAGGGGACATGGTGAATGAGAGGGACATCGTATCTGCAGAATATTTTCTCATCTCCCACATGATATCTTGTGGTTGCTAACTGGGATACATCAACTTGAATGCATTTCAGAAACACCTAGAGGACTGATGGAGTAGAGTTCTGGGTGTGTCTGTGAGTGATTGACCCATAGGCTGAAAATGAAGGAGAGAAAGCCTTCCTTAATGTGGCTGACCAACCAATAGGCTTGAAGCCTGACTGGAACCAAAAGGAAAAGAAGGAATTCTGCCCCTTTGCTTCTCCGAAGGAGCTCCAGCCTTCATCATTGCCTCTGGATGTTCCTTTGGTGTCTCCTCAGCCTTTCCACAAAGAATATTTTCAACATGAGCTCACTCTGGTTTCTGCAGAGAGCTCCAAGCCTTGAACTTCAGCTGGATCCTCTGACTCTCCAGTGTGAAGATGAAGGCTTTGTATTCTTCCACTGTTGACTTATCAGGTGGCCACTGTAAACCTAGTAAAAAGTAGATAGATGATAGATAGATAGATAGATAGATAGATAGATAGATAGATAGATGATAGATAGATAGATAGATAGATAGATAGATAATGTTAACTCTCTTCCTCTAGTGAACCCAAATGAATATATATCTGCTTTATCAGAAGCTTTTAAGAAGTTTCACTGAACAGTAGATTTAAGTACAGAGTGATAGAAACCCAAAGTCCTCCTGCGAGTGACTCCCTACAGCCCATCAGAAGATTCTTTCCAAAACCCTGCCCCACAGGACCTGCTGGCTCCACCTCATGGTCTGTGCACATTGCCCCTCCCAGCACTCTCCAGGGCAGAAGAAGGCTGTATCATCTGTCTGTGAGCACAGCTGCTGGGTAGCCTCTCCTCTGTCTCCCACCCAAGCAGGGTAGTACTCCTCCTCTAGGAGAAAATTCTTCCTAGAGCAGCCTGAAGTTTAGAACCTGAGAGCTGCATAGGAACTGACTGAACAGTAAAGATGACTGAGTCACAGATTCTCAATCAAGAGGGTGTCATTTGGGCAAAGAATAATTAGCACTGGACAGAACTGCCTGCACATCTGGGGATGCAGGGACCTCTGAAGATCATCTGAAGGCCATGTGGGTGTCTCTCCATGTGCCCCATCCATCCCTTTCGGATTTCAGGCCAGAAACACCAAGTATGACAGCAAGAAAATAGATCTCATCTCTTCCAAGCAACTAGTGTCCATGCCGCCAAGACCCCAGCATCAGCCCAAGAACAATCAGTAGCTGGGAGGGAGAGGAGAGAGAATGAACAGAAGGAATAGAAGAAGGAGCGGGGAAGAGGATGCCTGCAGTGGAGGAGAAGAGTTTACTGGATGACTTTCCCTATGGCAAGAAGAAAAATCTAGGAACCCAACTTGAGGGTGACAAGCCCCACAGAATGACAGAATTGCACCCTGAGGACCAAAGTGAGACTGTTCAAAGAATTTAAGAGTCTGAGAACAAAGCCCAGCCTGTGCCAGATCATGCAGTGTGCTGGTGCCTCCAGGAAAGAAGACTTATCCTAGCATATGCTGAAGAAGTGCCATCCAGAGATCCCTGTTCCACACGTCAGGGAGGCGGTGCCTCACCAGAGGTTGCTTTTATTTGTATCTGGGAAGAAATGAAAACGTTCAAGTTTCCAAGTTTGACACTGCAGGCTGTACGTAAATGTGTGGTGCACTCCTAGTAATAATCTACAGACATTTTCATCAAAAGGAAGAAAGAATAAGAAGCAAAACATTAGCTCTGTAGCAGGCACATAAAAAGGGATTTGTGATGCTGTTTTCTTTTCTCTCTGGCTGTTGTCTTAAGTGACAGAAAAATCTATTCTCATAGCAATGCTACCTTCAGTTGAATGAGAATTCCGTACCCATGACTGCTTAGGTGACACCCTCTTGTCCTACAAAACAAGCGAAATACCTATGCCAAACCACTATTTCTATAAAAGAGCATCCTTTAAACTACACCACTTGGGGGCCAGGGAGATGGTTCAATGGAATAAGCACTGCCCTGACAAGTGCAAGGGCCTGAGTTCAATCTCTGGTTCCACAAAAAAATAAATAAATACCCCAAATTAAAAAAGAAATATCTGAATACATAGTATCTGAAATAAAGAATGAATTCCAGAAACATTGGGTGGAAAAACTATGCTCACCCAAAACAAGTACAAAGAGCACTATTCCAGCTGAAATATATGAATTAACAACATCTGAAACAAAGAAACAACAGCAGAAAGATCATGAGGAACTCAAAGCAGAAATAAGTTCTGAAATCAAAAAAGAATTCTTCGAAAAAAAAGAATTCCTTGAAGTCATAGCATCTGAAATACAGAAACAAGTCCAGAAATATACGGAGGAAATCCAACTTGGAAGAAACACTGCAGAAAAAGAATTCTACCTCTAAAGAAGACATGGATAAAAAAATTGAGGCAATCAGAAATATGACGGATTCCTTGAATGAGCAATACAGAAAAGAAATAGAATACATGAAACACAGTCAAAGAGATATAGAAGAACTAAAAATAGCAATCACAAGTCTACAAAACCATCTGAGTGAAAGCAAAGACAGAGTTTCAGATCTTGAAGATGCCGGAGCAGCTAGTGAAAAGGTGAGAAAGGATCTCTTAAAAACAATGAGAATGCAGGAAAAAATGATCCATCACCTGCAAGATGATGCCAGGACGAACAGTGTGAGAATAATTGGTATCATGAGAATGAAAGAGTCAATACAAATGACATAAAAAGAATTTGGGGAGAAATAATCACAGAAAACTTCCCAAATATGAGGAAACAATCCAACATTCAGGTCACCGAAGTATACAGAACACCAAATAACTTCAACCCAAATAGAAACACACCAAGACATATAATAGTTAAGATCCCAGAAATCCAACACAAAAATAATATACTGAAAGCTGCAAGAGAGAAGAAGGAGCTCACATTCAAAGGAAAACCCATCAGAATTACAGCTGACTTCTCTATACAAACAATGAAGGTAAGGAGATCATGAAGTAGAGTTCGTCAAGTCCTACACGAAAACAAATTCCAGCCCAGATTATTATACCCTGAAAAACTCTCTTTCAAGTTTGATGGAGAAGTGAAATACTTCCACGACAAAGAACAACTAAAGAATTTCATGATGACAAAGCCATCCCTTCACAGGCTGCTGAAAGATGTTCTAGAGAGAGACCACAATGACCAGAACTCCATGAATGAGAATGGAAGGAACCCACCAAACAGGACAGACAATTAAACACAGGATACAAAGGAGTAAACACCACCAGGTAAATATCATGGCAAACATAAGTCAGCGCATTTCAATTATAACCAGCAATGTAAACAGACTCAATTCTCCAATTAAGAGAAATAGACTGGCACAATGGATTACGAAACAAAATCCAACAATATGCTATGTACAAGAAACACACTTAACTCAAAAGGACATTCATAGGCTCAGTCAAAGGATGGAAAACAATACTACATGCCCCGCCACCTCAGAAAAAAGCAGGAGTAGCAATTCTGTTCTCAGACAGTCTCAACTTCAAACCAAGAATGAGCAAATGATACAAAGAAGGCCACTATATATTGGTCAGGGGAAAAATTCAAGAGCAAGAAATAACACTCATAAATATTTATGCACCAAACACAGGAGCACCCAACTATGTAAGACAAATCTTAAGGGACATGAAAAACTTAATGTCTAAGAACACAATCTTAACAGGAGACCTTAACACCCCCTTATGTCAAAAAGATAGATCAAACCAGACAAAAAATTAGCAAGGAAGTAGCAGAACTGAACCAGTGCTTGGAACAAATGGACCTGGTGGACATATACAGAGTGTTTCACTCAACCACAGCTGAATACAGATACCATCTCACTTCAGAAAGAGTGGCTATCATAAGGAAATCAACCAACAACAAATGTTGGAGAGGTTGTGGGGAAAAGGGAACATTTCTCCACTGCTGGTGGGAATGTAGACTGGTGCAACCATTGTGGAGATCAGTTTGGAGACTCCTCACAAAAGTAGGACTGGAAATCCCATTCAAGCTGGCTATCTGGAAATTTTCCCAGAGGAGCTGAAAACATCATATCATAGTAATATATGTGTCCCTATGTTTATAGCAGCACAATGTGTGATAGCCAAATCTTGGAAACAACCAAGATGCCATCACATGAGAAATGGTTGAAAATATGTGGTATTTCTATACAATGGAATATTACTCCTCTATAAAGAATGATAAACTTGAAGAATTTATATTGAAGTGAATGACACTTGAACATATACTCATAAGTGAAATAAACCAGACACACATGTGCAAATATTGTGTAGTCTCCCTAGTATAAGAAATCAAAAGAAGAAATACAAATAAAAATGTATAACAACAACTAAAAAGAATTTAGTCAGATAATTAGGGTAAACTGAACTGCATATGTTGAGGGTACTAATCAGCTTCTCTTCTGCATGGTTAACAACCTAAGTTTGCAAATCAAAAATTGGAGAAATGCAAGGGCTGCAAGATCAGCCAACATTTTGACCCTAGCCTTTCAAAGTCAGTGAAGACTCAGGACATAGGAGAACCTGTACTGTAACATCATGGAACTCAATTGTGCCCCAAATTTTCTGATCAAGAAGATTATGAAGCCACAGAGGAAGGTGATCAATGATCTATAGTGTGCCTTGGGAGAGTCACATGGAGAGAACTTTCTCTCAGTCTCTCACAGAGAACAAATTGGTCAAGCAATGGCCATGACTCATCCACATGGCTGACACTGGCAAAGGATCTACAGAGTGAGGAACGGGGTTACAGGATAAACCTGGAGGGAACTTGACTGACCTCATCAGATACAAAAGCTATATGTTTTGTTAAACGCATCTTGTCTTAACCATCCAGCAGAAAGGTATAAAAATGAGGTATATAAAATAAGGCCATATTAATAAGCAGAGCTGTAAATGGCTCTAGTCAACAACTTCTTCAGATAACCCACTACTATTGTGGTCTGCTGGTCTGTGTTTGATTGTTTTGCTGATTTCAGGCACCTATAATAGTTGAATGACAATAGAACGCCCATCTTTGACAAATCTATACAAAAAAAGGGGGGATATAATGGAAGAACTATTCTGTTTATTTAAACAGTACAGTTAGGATAAATATGCAGTACTTCTGTGTAATTGTATGAGAAGCAAGATTTGTACTAATAATATTTGGACAGGATACTATGTCAGCTTCTTGTACTATGGACAACCCCTAGGAAGATAACGAGGTAGAAAATATTAATTATTGAAACTGTACTATAACTCAGCTTTAAAACATAAGATAAGTATACAGCTACATTCTCTTAATTCATTGATTAGAGACATCTGCTCTAATAGTGTTTGTAAGTAGAATATCATGTATGCACCTTGTATGACAACAAACCTCTACAAAAACAATATGCAATGTATTAATTGTTGAATCTGTCCTGCTAAAGTGATTTGAAACTCTCATTGCTATTCGTTCTTCAATAAAATAAAATTAAATTTAAAAAAATATTCTCCACATAACCTGGGACCCAGGCAGAGGTCAGAAGCATCCTGTGTGTTTCCCACATATAGCAAAGCCAAACCTTTCTTCAGTGAACTTTGCTTTCAGGATCTCTGCTTCACAATGAGAGAAGCACAGCTGAAAA